>APFE030784826.1:40873-73046 GCA_000404065.3 Pinus taeda | reverse complement strand
TATTTCAACAATTGGTATCAGAGCAGGTCCTTTTGAAGAAGCTTGATCGCTTGAAGGAAGATCTTTCATCATGAGCAACTACGAGAGGGAAGCATCTATCAGGCCACCGATTTTTGATGGGAAAACTTCAATTATTGGAAGGTAAGAGTTACTGCATATCTTCAATCTCTTGGTACGGATGTTTGGGATATCATAGACAGGTTACACTTTTCCTTCAGCCACTCCTACAGATGCGGCCGAAAAGAAGAAATATGAAACAAATGCTAAAGCAGTCAATACTTTGCTGGGATGCTTGTCTCAAACAAAATTTGTGAAGGTTATGCAATATAAATGAGCAAAAGAAATATGGGACAAGATTGTCTTGAGCTACGAAGGAGATGAATAGGTAAAGCGTGCTAAACTTCAAACTCTCAGGATTCAGTATGAGAATCTCAGGATGTATAATGATGAAAGTGTGGCTAACTACTTTCTTCGGGTAGATGAGATTGTTAATTGCATGAAAAATTCGGGTCAAGAAATAAAAGAGGCTATTGTGGTTGAAAAGGTTCTAAGATCATTGTCCCCCAAGTTTGAATCTAAAGTATATGCAATAGAAGAAAAGGAAAATCTACGAATTCTTACTATGTCTCAGCGACATGGAATTCTAGTTGCTTATGAAATGAGAAAGGGAGGTCCATCAGATAGAACAGAGGTTGCTTTCAAGGCAACAGGGAAAGGAGATTATTATGAAGCAAGTCATGTACCAGAAGAAGAAGAAGAAGAATCAAATTTTGTCAGAAATCTTCAAAGAGGTTCTGGAAGGTTCGGAGGTAAGTTACCTTTTAAATGCTTTGCTTGTGGAAGAGTAGGTCATTATGCTGCAAAATGTCCTTATAAGGATAAAGGAAAGCAACCTGCTAGATGGAACAAGAAACAGGGTGCAAATAAGAAAAGCTACTACACTCATGAAGATAGTGATGGTCTATCAAATAGTGATGAAGATGAACAAGGTAATGGATATAAACTGTTAATGGAGTTTGAGGATGATGATTATATGGATGCTATAGATGTAGATAACCTTTTTGAAGAAATCACTAGACTCAAGAGATGTATAGAAGAAAAGAATATGATCATTGATACTCTACAACTTCAAATTGATGAAAAGGAAAAACATTTTGAAAAGTTAGAAGGTGAAATTGTTGCTCTTAGAAAAGAGATTGAGAAAACAAAAGCTATTAATCTTAAGTTTGTCAAAGGATCTGAAACTCTGGATGAGATTATCAATGTACAACGTTTCCCTCTAAACAAGATAGGTCTGGGCTATAATGGAGAAACTTCTCAAGCATCCACTTCAAAAAGTTATCTTGATGCAGCAAGAAGGTATGAGCAAAGGCCTAATAGAAATCTTCAGATCAATCAGGGACAAACCCTTTCAAGGACGAACAAAGACTATCAAGAAAATCGGGAGCAGGCTATCTTGAGGACAAATAGAAGCTACAATCAGCCACGGGTAAAATCTTCCCAATTTTCTTCAAAAATGGATGGCAGTAGAAACTACAATCGGTTGGATGAAAGTCGCAGGAATTTCTTTAATGGCCAATGTTTCTCTTTCCATAATTTTGGTCACAAAGCAGCTCAATGTGTTGCCTATAAAACCATCATGACTAGAGAAGCTCAAAAACAAGGAAGTATGCAACAAAGAAGTATGCCTGAAATCACGAAGAGGACCTATAACAAATTTTCCGCTCTTGAAAGTGAAATTGAATGTTCTATTTGTAATAATTTTGGTCATGAAGATTCTGAATGCAGGAGCAGGTTTTGGAAGACAACTCAGAAGGAACAAATCTCAAGTGCCAAAACATGGAGAATAAAGGAACCATAACCGGACAAATGTGGGATAGCTTTATATGCGGAAGGGCAGGAAAATCAATGGTACATCGACAGCAGATGTTCGAAGCATATGATAGGTGATAAAGAAAAAATTGAATCATATACTGTTTTAGAAAAGGGAAAGAAAGTCTCTTTTGGAAATGATACTCCAGCAGCCATAAAAGGGAAAGGCATTGCACAGTTAAAAAGGGATGTCAAGGCAGGAAATGTAAATGTTTTATATGTTGATGGTTTGAGACATAATTTATTGAGTGTCAGTCACATGTGCGACAATGGGACCAAGGTTATATTTCGATCAGATGGGTGTAGGGTTTGTGATCTTGATACAGGAAGAACAGTAATCAAAGGCAAAAGAAATCCAAACAATATATACATATTTGAAGAAGGAGAACAACAATGCTATCTGAGCAAGGATGATGAGCACTGGTTATGGCATCGAAGGTTGGGGCATCTAAGCTTTTCACAAATAAGGAAAGCATGCAAATATCAGGCAGTTCGTGATCTTCCAGATATCAAAATTCCTGACAACACCATATGCAAATCATGTCAGTTTGGAAAACAAACCAGAACTAACTTTCCAGAGAAGGAAGGATGGGCTAGCATGCCTCTTGAGCTAGTACATACAGAGACATGCGGTCCATTCATGAAAAGAACACCTCGAGGAGAAGAATACTTGATATTATTCATTGATGATTTCTCCAGGTTTGTCTGGTTAGGACTTATGAAGCACAAAGATGAAGCATTCGAAAAGTTCAAATCCTTCAAAGCCTTGGTTGAAAATGAATCAGGTCACAAAATTAAGTGCCTCGGATCTGACAGAGGTGGGGAATTTACTTCAAATGAATTTTTCGATTTCTGTGAAGAACATGGGATAAGAAGAGAATTCTCTACAGCAAGAACTCCTCAGCAAAATGGAGTTGTGGAAAAAATGAACAAAACAGTCCAACAAATGGCTCGTGCTATGCTTGATGAGTCAGGAACTCCCGCAACTTTCTAGGGTGAAGCTGCACATGCTGCGGTTGTTATTTTCAACAAAACAAATGTCTGAGTGAACAGCACTCAAACTCCTCATGAGCTCTGGAATGGTAGGACTCCTTTGGTAAAGCACTTCAAAATATTTGGGAGCAAATGCTATATCAAGAATACTGATGAGCAGCTTGGCAAACTTGAGCCTAGAGCAGATGAAGGCATTCTTCTTGGTTACTCTCCACATAACAAAGCATACAAGTGCTACAATAAAAGACTTGGCAGAAGTGTTGAAAGCATTGATGTAGTGGTTGATGAGAAAGGATATATCCCTAGACAAGTACATCATGAAGAAATCGAAGAAGATGAAGGCTACTCTCAACAACAGAATGATGAAAAACCTCAAGAAGAACTTGAAGAAGAAACAGAGGAACAGACAAGAATAGAAGAAAAGACTCCATCCAGATATGTTCAGAAGAATCATCCAGAATCTCAGATTATGAGGCAGAAAGAAGCAGGTGTACAAACAAGAAGAACTCTTGCAGAAGCTTCAAGCTATTTGGCATTACTCTCCTCTACTGAACCACAAAATGTGAAAGAGGCATGCAAAGATGAATGTTGGATAAAAGCAATGGATGAAGAACTTGAGAAAATCGAAAAGAACAACACTTGGGAACTGGTTCCTAGACCAAAGGATAAGAATGTTATCGGAACAAAATGGGTCTTCAAAAATAAATTGAATGAAAATGGAGAGGTAATTAGAAACAAGGCCAGAATTGTTTGTAAAGGGTATGCGCAGCAAGAAGGAATAGACTTTGAAGAAACCTTTGCTCCTGTTGCAAAACTTGAGGCCATTCGAATGTTCCTTGCTCTCTCAAGTTTTCAAAACTTCAAAGTATTTCACATGGATGTGAAATCAGCCTTTCTAAATGGAGACTTGGAAGAAGTATACATTGAACAGCCAGATGGGTTCATTCTTGGAAATGATCCAAATCTTGTATGCAGATTGAAAAAGGCTTTCTATGGGCTCAAACAAGCTCCAAGGGCTTGGTACTATCGTTTGGATAAATATCTTCATCAACAAGGTTTTTCAAAAGGATCAGCAGATAGCAATCTTTATATAAAAGTTGAAAATGACAAATTGCTAATACTTGTTGTGTATGTAGATGACATTATTTTTTGCAGCAATGAAGAAGAGATGAGTCAAAGCTTTGGCTTGGTCATGCAGAAAGAATTTGAAATGTCCTTGCTGGGAGAACTGACATATTTCGTTGGTTTGCAAATCCAACAAAAGAAAGAAGGAGGAATCTTTTTATCTCAAACCAAGTATCTCAAACAGATCTTGAAGAAATATGGCATGGAAGATGCAAAACCAGTATGTACTCCCATGGTCACAGGATGTAGCCTCAGTGCAAATGATGAATTTGCAGCAGTACATCAACCAACCTACAGATCTATGATTGGAAGTATACTTTATTTGACAGGTACCCGATCGGACATCATGCATGCAGTAGGAATAGTTGGAAGATTTCAGGCAAATCCAAAGGAGACTCATCTTCAGGCAGTGAAGAGAATTTTCAAATATCTTCAAGGGACACAAAATTATGGCTTATGGTATCCTAGAGATACAGATCTCACACTTCATGCTTATAAAGATGCAGATTGGGCCGGAAGCGTGGATGACAGGAAAAGCACAAGTGGTGGTGCGTTCTTTATGGGTTCCAGATTAGTATCTTGGTTCAGTAAGAAACAGAGTTCAATTGCCTTGTCTATAGCGGAAGCGGAATATGTTGCTTCTGCATCTTGCTGCACTCAACTCCTTTGGATGATGCAGACCTTGCAGGATTTTCAAATCACTTGTACACCACCTATCTTTGTTTTATGCGATAACACAAGTGCAATCAACATCTCAAAGAATCTTGTCATGCATTCAAAAACCAAGCACATACCAATCAAGTATCATTTTCTCCGGGAACAAGTGCTTGAACAAAAAGTCAAGTTGGAGTATGTTCCCTCTAAGGAACAAGTTGTTGATATTCTCACCAAACCATTGCCTAGGGATACTTTTGAATACCTCAGGAAAAAGCTGGGGGTTGTTGATGCATCATCTTATTGTTGAAACTCTTCTGATTGTTGGTTGTACGCATGATTCATCTGGGGTATATGCGTACATGTGATGGGTTGCAGCACAGGTTCAGGGGGAGCATATAGTGCATTATTGGCATTATGGAGGATGTACAAAAGGAGATCATGGAAGCCAATCTGAATATAGTTGCAATATGTCTCTATCTCTTTCTTGGTCATTGATGGTGTCTGGTTCTTCTTTGCAGATCTGGTTCATATTCATGGCGAGCATGTTCTTAGGGGGAGCATAACCCTTTGCCCTTGATGACAAAGGGGGAGAATGACGCTGAAGTTTTTAAGGTTGCCATCAAGTCCAAAGGGGGAGATTGTTGGCATTATGTTTCTGGTATGGCTATATGTTACAGATGTTGTACTTGATGGCAACTCCCGTGGAAAGGATCTCAACATGTTGAAAATTAAGAAGTACGCAGGAGATCAGTTCAGAAGATGCGTACCCGTAGGTACACCGTGAAGGAACCGCAGCCAGGCATGCAAGTCAGTCGTTCAAGAGGTGCATACCCCAGTGCACTCATTTCAAGGAGGAGAAAAGCACACATGGGGTTTCTTATGTTTTATCTTTGGTATTTAGCCGACGGTATTTTTGTTATTATGGTTTTGGCTCGTGGTATTGATCCATGATTTTAGGAGGAGCTTACCTATATAAAGCAAAGAAGATCCCTTGGCTAAGCATCTTTTGCAAATTGAATATCTTAAGAACTGAAATATTGGGTTAGTGTTTCAAAAGCTTGATCTATATGAAAGTGAAGTGGAAAGCGAATCTGTCAAGGGTGATCTCTCGAGCGCATGATCAGATCTGGGCATCCAACTAACTGTAGCACACTGGTGATTTGCAAATTCACCCCTAATCAGAAGTACGCAGGTGTTTAACGGTGCCTCTGCATGGGCACGCAGAGCAGAAGAAGGGTGACTACGTTGGTACGCAGAGCAGAAGAAGGGTGACTGCGTGGGTACGCCAAAGCAGAAGAAGACGGGCTGCGTGGGTGCGCAGCACAGCAGTGGCTCAGGTGCGTACGCACAGTAAGAGTACGTGACGCGATAGTCTTCTTGAGTGCGTGACTACAGTGGCAGTACGCGGTGCGATAGTGTATCTGGGTGCGTACTATACGCAGCGTGGTAGAAGAAGCAGTGCGTGGGCACGTGGCACAGCAGAAGGAACTCTGCGAGTATACGCAGGGAAGCAGAAGGTGAAGTGCGTAGCGACGCAGGCCAGAGAAAAGAAGATTGCGTATGTCTCATGACTTTCTGTTGACTGAATTTTTATGTTGATAAGGTGTTCTGGGTTTAGTTCTGTTTTGTTGATCTGGTTCCTACAGTTGACTGGGTGATTTACTTGTACTTGATGATCTCTTGATGTTTATGGATCCAGTTTGAAAATTTATGAAAAGTGGTCCTTGAAAGAAAAGAAGTAGGGGGTTGTAGCTCCCTTCCACGAGAGACTTGAAAACGAGAGAGAGTTGTAACTCTATGTAGGTTGCAACCTGCGTACTGGTAAAGGACTACACCAGTACAAAACCATTGTAAAAGGATTTTCTAATTTGAAAGAAGATAGAAACATATTGCAGCAGGTGGTTTTCACCCACATTGGGTTTCCACCTTATATCTGGTGTTCTTTGATGTGACTATCTGTTTTTCTTATTCATGCTCATTACTTTATGATACTGTTATGCAAAAATAATTCAAAGTGTAAATAAGGAAGATTTGTTAAAAGAACTAGATAATACTGATTCACCCCCCCCCCCCTCTCAGTATTATTTTCAACATATAATAGTGAATAGTGTCTAACTAAATCAAAACCCTAACCACTAACCCAATCTCCATTGATGAGGCTTCAACCAATGGTCCTTCCTTAAGATAACCACTTATAATTATTGATGGCACATTTTTCTAACTCAATGAACCTTGTATTAACTAGGGGGAGTTAGATGGAACCTTAATGAATTCAAGGTGAGGGTAATAAGAAAAGTTCAACATATACCATAATAACCTATACATATATCTTTATACTAGGGGCATGATACAAGTATAAGGAACTATGGGGAGGTTAAAGAGCATATAGCTCGACTCATATAGTTGAAAGAGTAAAGATAATTTGACCCAAGACCTAAGAAAATACTCACAACCACTCACAAGCATAATATGTATAGGCCTTGATGTAGTCAATGAGGACGGGGAGATATTTTGCAACCTATTAGCACACATGAATGGATTTTTCTCCTCCCTCACACCTTGTTGATTCTAGAGGAAACCTAGGAAGAGGGAAAATGACAGATGGGGAGAAAATGGGAGGCCAAATGGTAGGAAAATGAAAATCCAATTAGCCAAGCCCTAACTAACTAGAAGGATTGAGTAAGAAGTAGAAAGAGAAGAGAAATTGGGATAAGGAGAATAAGCAGCAAAAGAGCACAGTGAGAGGAGAGTGAGAGGAGATTATGGGAGAAGGAACTAAGAGTGAACAAGATGAGGAGAGGGAAATCAAAGGGGAGGAAGTCACTGGGTAACTACTCGAAGGGTATTGTTGCAAGGAGGGTGTCACACTTGGACACCATGGGGTTTGCACCACGAAGATAACAAACTGAATTCTGATGTCAAAGGTAAGCCTCCATCATGTTGTTGAACTATACATTTTACATTTACGACATCAAACTACCACTTCTCTACATCTAATTACCAATCGAGTTCTCAGGTCTAGCCCAATGGGAAAATCACTACCATGAATCTCTTTATAGAATTACAACTTCCCAAAGATATTATAGTCATATATCTACTGGTTAGTTTTACAATCCAAGATTCAGGAGCCTTACCATCATGCTTGTGGCTTAGCCACCTTCCACGTAATGCC
Organism: Pinus taeda; assembly: GCA_000404065.3. Classification (NCBI taxonomy): domain Eukaryota; kingdom Viridiplantae; phylum Streptophyta; class Pinopsida; order Pinales; family Pinaceae; genus Pinus; species Pinus taeda. The sequence continues at coordinate 65,227 of APFE030784826.1, read as the reverse complement.
ATAAAAACACCTAGTAATATTTTCACACTGAACACTATACAATAAACTTAACCCTAATATCTTAGTGAAGAACAAGTAGCCAGCTAGACTATGGAAGGGTTTCTGAATTGACTGTTAGTGAAACTCATTACAATTAGGCGTTCCAATGTGTGTTGAGTGTTAGTGAGTTCTAGGGAAACACAAGGGAGCACTAGGTCAAAATGAATGGAAATTAATGAATAAGAGTGTGTGATAGTGAGTGTCAATGAGTTCCAGGTGTGGTAAGAGGGGTGTGACATGGTATGATAAGCAGCGCTAAGTCATTCTACCATGCCAGAGAGACATGCAACCAATATGTTCTAGGTGGCGAGGTGTGCCAAATAGTGCTAGGAAGTGTTAGGGAGCGTTAGGGAAACACAAGGGAGCACTAGGTGAAAATAATGCATGCAAATGAATGATTAAGTGTTTGTGACAGGAAGTGTTAGTAATTTCAGGGTGTGCTAAGGAGGGAGTGCCACGGTATGCTAGGTAGTGTTAAGGCATTCTAGAGGTCAAGGAAACATGAGAAGATGTGCTAGCTGCTAAGGTGTGCCAATACATGCTAGGGAGATCTATGGAGTGTTGGGGAAAAACAAGGGAGAACTAGTTTCAAATGCATGGAAATGAATGAATAGGAGTGCATGACAAGGATTTTCAGTGATTTCTAGGTGTGCTAAGGAGGGAGTGACAAGGTATGCTAGGTAGTTCCAAGGAATGCTAGAGTGTCAGGGCGACATGCCAAGATGTGCATGTAGTTTTTAACCCCGTACAAATTACCTGCATACGAATTCTGAATCACAGGAAAAATAAAAATGTGAGAGCATAACACATAAAACACGTATACACAGCGATTTCCCACTGGATCCCAAAACCGGGACTACCAGCTTGATTTTTCATTATGTTCCTTTCAATGTTACAATACATATTTATACATGCCGAAGCATCCAATACCATGGACCGAAAACCATCGCGTCCAAAACCATGGACCGAAAACCATCGCGTCCAAAAAACATTTGCGAAAATCATGCACAAAACCATAGGTGGGTCCGCCCAACCTAACATAGAGTCCAAAACCAAAATTTTCTGGGGCGCTGCCCCGGACCCCATAAAGTGGGGTTACAGGTACCCTTCAAACCCCCTGTTAACTATGTGGAAAGAATATAACACAACCCAACACATGAATTACCTTTGTGGTTAGAAGAGGAGGAATAAGTGAATTCTACTCTTCCCCAATCTATACCCTAGATGCTACTATAGGAGGGGTGAAACCTAATGAAGGTGATCTGATTGAGAAAATCCTCCAGAATCAATCCCCCAACACCCTGTTTCTTGAGGAGTTAGTAAAGGAAGCCAAATACAACCCTTGGATTGATCTATGCTGAGCTGAATCAAGCCCTACTCATGTCAATATGATAGAATTTTTCTTATAAAGAGCATTGAAAATCAACCCCTCTCTTTGTACACCAAGAAGAGGAGTTATGTGACAAGCTAAGAAAGCATTTGGATCCCTTTTCTTGGAGTTACAAGTAAATGAATGGACTGCACCTTTCGGTTTGTACTCACCAAATTTACATCAAGGAAGGTTTCAATCCAGTCTGCCAAACTCAAAGGAGAATGAGCCCAACCCTCAAGTATATAGTCAAAGAAGAACTCCAAAAGTTGTTGGATGCAGGGTTCAATTACCCCATCTTAGATAGTGAGTGGGTGTCTCCTCTAGTTCTGGTTCCAAAGAAAAATGGAAGTAGAGGATTTGTGTGGATTAACAAGAGTTGAAAAAAGCCAAAAAAATGGACCATTTCCCTCTACCTTTCATTGACCAAGTATTACATGGTCTAGAACGAAAGAAGTTATTCTATTTCCTTGATGGATTCAGTGGTTACAATAAAATCAAGATCAACCCAGAAGACTAGGATAAAAGCACCTTCACCTCTCCCTAGGGTACCTCTACTTATAGGGTCCATCCTTTTGGTTTATGCAATTCCCTTACCACTTTCCAGAGAGCAGTCCTGAGCATCTTTGCAGATCTAGTCCTTGATTCTGTGGAAATTTATATGGATGATTTCACCCCCTATGGGTGTGATTTCCTAGAGGATATCTCTAATTTGGGAAAGATGATAAAAAAATGAATTCAAATGAACTCATCCCTTAGTCCCAAGAAGTGTGAATTCTTAGTGACTGCGGGGACTATTCTAGGTCACTCAATCTCCTGAGAAGGACTGCAAGAAGGCCCAAATAAGGCAACTGTCATGAAGAGGGTCTCTACTCCTCAGAAACATATGGATGTTAGAAGTTTCTTAGGCTTAGTCAGATACTATGGGAGACTCATAAAAGAATTTAGCTAGGTAGCCTCACCATTTTTTGGACTATTGGCCAAGGACTCTTAATGTTTATGGTAAAAAAGCTACCAAGAGGCCCTAGAAACCCTAAAGGACAATTTGAATACTGCACCTATTCTCTGAGGCCCTAATTGGGCTCTTCCTTTTCAAATACATGATGACGCCTCTCACAAAGCTATAGGAGAAGCTCTGGGCCAGATAGAATACAAGCTACCTTATGCCATTTACTTCATTAACAAAAATATGTCCAAAGCTGAGTTAAACTATACTGTGATTGGAAAAAAACTCCTAGCTATTGTTCATTCATTGAATAAATTTATACATTACATTACTGGTTACCAGAACTTTGTACATACTGACCATACTGTCATTAAATATTTGATGAGAAAGCTTGATGTGAATTCCTGAATTATTAGATGTTTACTTTTGTTACAACAATTTGATCTAACTATCACTAATAAGCCTGACAAAGAAAATGTAGTTGTAGATTTTTGTCAAGATTGACTTTGCCTGCAGGTGCAGAAGGAATGGCTAATGAACAACTTCTAGATGAGCATTTATTCTCCATTTCAGTTCTCTCTCCGTGGTTCACTAACATAGAAAACTACTTAGTAGCTACACAGTTCCCTCCAAATCTGCCCTCCAAGGAAAAGAGCGGAATTATAAGGAAAAGCACCCCATTCGCTTGGATTGGGGACAATCTCTTCAAGCTGGGCCCATACCTAGTTATGAGAAGATGTGTCAGTGCAGAGGATGTTTTTGACATCCTCCTAGCCTATCATGATGGGCCTTGTGGAGGTCACTTTGTAGCCAAAAGGATAGCATTCAAGGTACTATATGCTGGCTATTATTGGCCCACTCTCCACCAAGATGCAAGAAGGTATACTTGCCAGTGTGATCAGTGCCAAAGGATGGGGAACATACGCCTAGGGATGAAATGCTTTTGCAACTTCAAGTGACTTTCGAGCCATTTGACAAGTGGGGCATGGATCTCATTGGCCCCATTGATCCTCCATCAAGACAGAAAAATGTACATCATTGTGTGCACCAACTACTTAGCAAAGTGGGCTGAAACCAAAGTTGTCAAGGTAGCCACAAAAGAAAAGGTGGTTGAGTCCTTGAGGAAGAATTTTTTTTACAAGTTTGGATACCCTAGAGAGCTGATCATTGATCATGGAAGTCAATTCACCTCACGCATGATTGAGAATTTGTTAAGCTAGCATAAGATCAAGCACAAGAGGTCCACTCCTTACCACCCTTAAGCTAATGCACAACTAGAGGTCACCAAAAGTGAATTGGAAAGCATTCTGACCAAAGTGGTTAGTAGCAGTAGGAAGGATTGGGCATACAGACTAGTGGATGCCACTTTTGCCTACAATATAACATGGAAGACCACCACTAGCTTCACCCCTTATGGTTTCGTATATGGGAAGAAGGCTATGCTGTCTAGTGAATTTGAGTACAACACTTTAAAGATGGCAACACAATTGGATCTAGATGTTACAAGGACATAGAAAGAGAGGTTGCTCCAGTTAAATGGGTTAGATGAATTTAGGATCCAGGCCCTCCTACACACAAAGGTGAGTCATGTAGAAAGAAAAATCTGGCATGACAAAAACATCAAAGACAAATTGTTTCAAGAAGGAGATTGGGCCCTACTGTATGACTCCAGGTACAAATATTTCAAAGGCAAGTTGATGACTAGATGGTTGGGACCATATGTGATAGAAAAGTTCCATGATAATGGGGTTGTTCAAATAATAACCATCGATGAAGAAGGTATCTCTTTTCTTCTCAATGGGTATAGGTCGAAGGTCTACCAAAAGCCTTTGTCAAGGAAGGAGTTCATCAATAGCAACAACAAGGAAGTGATGGTGATTCAAGGAGTTTCGGCTTCCACCTCAATAAGTTCTTAAGGTCTATTGAAGTTTTGAGAAGAAAAATAAGAGACCTAGGTGAAAACCTCCATGAGGAACATGAGGCCCACTCTTATGTTGAAAATCTATTTGAGGCAGCCCAAGAGTGTTAGAAAAAGAAAAAATAAAAAAAGTCAAAAAAAGGAAAGATAAAGGACCCATGGGTGAAAACCACTTTTGAGGCACCAAGGGCAGGAAACTAGGATGAAAACCTCCATTGAGGCAACCTGGTTTTCTTTAAAAATTGTTTGAAAAAACAAAAGAAAAAGAGAGAAAAAACACAAAAGTAATGGCAGGGACCTTAAACCTTCCCTCTCATAGCAATTATCAATTTTGCAGGGTTTCAAGAAGATAATCGACACAGAGATCAGAAGGAAAAAAGCCCTAGGAAACCCCATTTTTTTCTTCATCCATTTCATCTCCTCCATAATCCCCATGTTCATTCATCCATACTCATCTCCAACAATGGAAATTTTTTTAGGTAATTTTGTGATTTCAACAGGATCTCCTATAATTACTAGAGGAAGTCCTGAAAATATACAGGAATGGAAGTTTGATTGAAAAATTATGATGCATGGCTATTTTGGATTAAAAAGGAGGCCATTGACTTTACCACATCTTAGCCAACACCCTTCATGACCATGTCCCCCCCTGTGTCCATAAAACAAAATCTAATTAGAAGAAAAAAAATGGAAAAAGAGAAAAGAACATCAAAGGGGCATGCCACCTGTCCCCTACCTCACCTACCACCCCATGGCCACCCCTGCCACTAATTCCAGTACCTATTCACCCTCAAAGTAGAGAAAGGACACAAAAATTCAAAGAAAGGCAACTACAATATTTCCTGTAGTAGTACTACAAGAAACCCTATAGCAGCCTATTTTGAAGTAACAGTAGGCTACATACCTAACCTTCAACACCATGGTTGAAAGAGAAGAAGCACAAATACAAGCACAATGGAAATTCTCCAAATCTTGGTAGCAACAAAGGAAGCCAACACCTACACATAAAAAAGAATACAACCCATCAGAAAAAAAAAAAAAAAAAGTAGTCGAGAAGATGTACTTGAGTCATGAGCAACATAGTAGAACCACTCTCCAACATGCATCAACAAGGCAAAAGAAGCCACGGGTATGTCACCTCATTTGTCATAAGTATGAATATGATCAAAACTATAGGAATATGTAGAAATTTGTTTTATAAGTGAAGGTGGCTAGTTAACTTGGCCACCCTCAGTCCGATAACAAAAAGTAAAGTGCTATTCAACTAAACATGTGACAAGGGCACATCGAGGGGAATAAATCAGAAAGGTGGTCAAGTTATGGTGAACAGAAGTGGGTGATGATTACAAGGAAGGGTGACATGTTAACTAGTAGTGGGACCAATGGTCCAAAAGGAGAAATATGTACTCAACTAGCCAGCAATTCACTTAAGTAAATCAACCATAAATAAAAATATTCCCTAACTTTCATGCAAGGTGTTGTTCATTTCGAGATGTTGAGAGCTGAGATCAGGTCGAGGAAATAGTGAGGAAAGCCAGTCTCAGAATCCTACAGTGGGCATCCACAAGAAAACTACGGGAAACAAGGAGGATTGTCAAAATGTTGTGAGTGGCTGCCTAGGGATAGCAATTCAAGAATCCATATACTATGTGCTTTCATTTATAAAAAGGAAAAGGAAAGAAATTTTCATTTCTTTTAAATTATTTACAGTGTGCATAGAGATAGATAGAATTATTTGGAAGATTGTGTAGAGTAAACTCTAAACCCTCATCACCTAGAGATGCTCCTAAGCTATAGCCCACAAAACTTCATACAAATATATTGATAGAGAGAAAATATGACAGGGGGTTTCAACAAAAGGGAGCACACCAGAAAAACCATAATACACCAACATCCTCCTATGGTAGAAATATTTACAAGGCATTAATGGTTGGGATTCTTTGAGCTACTTAGGGGATATGTTGATGATATAGCTAGGGAATTTGCAATGTCACTCATACCTCTAGCTAGAGCCAGTGGCACTCTTGTATTGATGAGTTTGTTAGTAACAATTACCTATCAAAGCATCAACATGATCACAACACTTCCTCTAGGGTTACAATGGAGAAAAGAGGACAAAACTAGCAGCACTCTTGGAAAGAAGAACTTTTTCTTGGAAGGACAAGAACCAATTGAAGACAAAAACTTGATTAGAAGGGCAAGCATTCCATATCCTTGAAACGATGTAAGTTATCATATTGTCAAGTATATTTCTTTTGATGATAGACTCAATATATTCTATGGATAACAATTTAGAATCCTCCATGAGATGACATTTGGAGAAAAGTTACCTCCTCATAAAAGACTTAGTGTGCCTTACATTTTGTTACAATCAATAACAAACATGAGCATCAAAGTACAAGAAGGAAAGCATCAACAGGTGGCACATCATGGATTGATCAAACTCATACTAGAAGATGCACTAAACAATTTGAGAATCCCTATTATATGGTCAACATTTGCAGACATGAATGAAGAAGATGAAATTCAAGCCATTGAGTATGAAAAGGACCCTACTTATAGTGATGAAGAAGAGGAAGAAGAGCCTGAAAAAGAGAAGGAAAAAATATATGACACAAAGGATGAAAAATACAGTAGGGAAGAAGAAAAAAAGGATGAACCAAGTCCTAAAATATAGCGAAAGGAAGAAGAGGAATTTCCAAGGGTGTCTCTAAAACCCACAAAGAAGGAGGTAGCCACTGCCTTAACTTTTCTAAATACACCTATCAAATCAAGAGGAAAGAGGTAGAGGCAAACTCCCCTATACTTTAGAACAAGAAGGAGCACTAGGATAAAACAAGGGAGACCTCAAACACCTACAAAAATTCCTATTATCATAGGGGACTCACTAAAATAACAAAAGAAGTTTGTCCCTCTAGGAAAGAGAGGTGAAGAAGGTGTTGAGTATGGAGCATGATTGTTTAGAGTTATTTGCTTCAGCCAGACGTATACTCCAGGAAGTTTGTACACCCCTCCACGCGGGGGGATACTTGTCCCCCCTGGAGGGGTCCAAGGGGGCCAATCCCCCCCAGCTGGGGGGTCCGCAGGGTAGCGGTCCCCCAACAGGGGCTCAGGGACATCGCCCCCGAAGCTAAAACCAGATGTAAAATTGCCTTATAAAAGTATAGTAATTTCTAGTCAATCTGGGTCGTTCATTAGGTGGATGATCTGACAGTAGAAGTTATGTTTAGTTTAGGGTTTTTTCCCTAGAAGGAAACCCCTCTCTTTGTATGAGGGCATTGTATTTGAGGCTGTGATATAGATGTGTATTCCTTGAGTGAGAAGCACAGAGGTGAGACTGTGAGAGAAAATGGAGGATATTATAGTGGATGTACTGTAGGTTGTGTCTATTCATTTTGCTGGATAATAGAAAGGAAGGATTGGCTGTTCAGGGTGGAGGTATCCCAAACTGGGTGAACTACGTATATCTATGTCTCTCTTGTTTTATGCATTTTTTGTGTTTATATTTCTGCAATATTTTATGTGTTCCATTGCTCCATAATATATGATTTTCTAACAATTGGTATCAGAGTCGAAGGTCTATTTGGTTGATAAACTCGCACGAAAGAAGGGTTCCTTGTTCGAGTAGGAGAAATGGTGGAAGATGGTAAGTTTAGGGTCGGGAAATTTAACAGCCAAAACTTCTCACTATGGAAGATGCAGATGGAAGATTATCTGTATCAGAAAAATCTGTACCTACCATTGGGCGGAAGAACAAAGACGCCGGCGGGTATGATAGATGAAGAATGGAACCTTCTCGATAGAAAGGCACTTAGAACAATATGGTTGTGCCTCATAGTGTCGGTCGCCTTCAACATTTTGAAGGAAACAATGACAGAGGGTTTGATTAAGGCGTTGGAGAAACTATATGAAAAACCCTCGGCCTGAAACAAGGTATTTCTTCTAAAATGGTTATTTAATATGAAGATGTTGGAAGGTGGATCTATTGTAGACCATTTAAATGATTTTAATACTATTACAAGTCAGTTATGTTCTATAGGGGTAAACTTTTATGATGAATTAACAACTCTATTATTCTTGTGCTCATTACCAGAAAGTTGGAATGGTTGAGTAATGGCCATTAGTAACTTTGTTTCTGGATCTAGTACCTTAAAGTTTGATGATATTCTCGGTGCTATCCTTAGTGAGGAAATGCGATGGAAAAGATTTGGTGAAACATCGGGTAATGCTTTGAGTGCAGATTCTAGGGGAAGAAAAATGGAAAGAGGAAAGAGCTTAGGATATCGCAGTAAATCAAGGAAAGGAAGATCCAAGTCTAGATCAGGGATAGTGTGCTGGAAATGAGGGAAGAAAGGACACCTAAAGAAACACTGTAGATATCAGAAGGGAAAAGAAGGAGATGCACAACAAGAAAAGAATCATGAAGCAAATGTGTCAGGTGAGGTGTTACAAGAAGCTTTGATTCTTTCTTTTGAAAATATTACTGATTCCTAGGTGGTAGATTTAGGGGCCACATTCCATGCCACACCTGATAAGAAATAATTTCATGACGATATTCAAGGAGATTTTGGACAAGTTCGTTTGGGTGATGATAAACCCTGTAAAACTGTTGGAATGGGTAAGGTTCTTGTAAAACAACAGAATGGAAACCAATGGCTACTAAAGGAGGTAAGGTATGTTCCAGATCTAAAGAAAAATTTGATTTCAATAGGGTAGTTGGGTGGTGAGAGTTGTGTGACAACATTCACAAATAAAGCTTGGAAGGTCACCAAAGGAGCCCTGTTAATGGCAAAAGGCAAAAAGGTTGGTACATTGTATTTATGTAATGGTATTTCTAACTTTGTTAATGCTTTAACTTCCAAAGAAGAAGATGTAGCATTACCGCATCATAACCTTGGACACATGAGTGAAAAGGGGGTGAAGATTCTTCCCTCAAGGAATTGTTGTCGGGTTTGAAGAACGTTGATTTGGACTTCTGTGAGAATTGCATTTATGGAAAATAGAAGAGAGTCAGATTTATGAGAGTTGGGAATGAAAAGAAGAGCGAAAAATTAGAGCTTGTGCATAGAGATGTATGGGGACCTGCTCAGGTATCATCTGTCGGTGGCTCTCGTTATTATGTTACTTTTCTTTATGATGCAACTAGAAAAACTTGTATTTATTGTATTAAGAATAAATTTGATGTATTTGATACTTTCAAGAAATAGAAAGCTTTGGTTGAGATTGAGACAAGAAAGAAATTGAAGTGTCTCAGATCAGACAATGGAGGTGAATATTGCAGAAAAGAGTTTGATAGGTACTTTTCAGAGCATGGAATTCGTAGAGAGAAGACAGTTCCAAGAACACCACAAGAAAATGGTGTGTCATAAATGATGAAATAAACAATCATGGAGCATGAAAGGTGCATGAGATTGCATGCAAGATTGCCTTTACAGTTTTGGGCAGATGCTGTAGATACTATTGTTTATCTAATGAACTGAGGGCCTTCAAGTTCCTTGGATGGTGGTGTTCTAGAGGAAGCATGGACAAGTAAAAAGGAAAACTACTCTTTCTTAAAGCCTTTTGGTTGTGAGGCCTTTTTCCATATTGATAAAGAAAATTTAACAAAGCTTGAGGCAAAGTCAAAGAAATGTACCTTTATTGGATATGGCGTTAATGATTTTGGTTATCGCTTATATGATTATGAAAATCACAAAATAATTAGGAGTAGAGATGTAATATTCAATGATAAGTTCTTGTATAAGAATCAGTTGCAGGAAAAGAAACAGGAAAAAGAAAACAAGGAATTCACAGTCCTTGATGAAATCACTAAAAAAGTAAAGGTGTCTGAAAATAATAATAATCAACAACCACAACAACAACAACCACCACAACAACAACAGGCACCCAAAACACCTCAAAGTGGTGTTAGAAGATCTACCAGGATAACTATACCACCTAAACGATACTCTCTTTCATTATATTATTTATTGTTGACTGATTTTGGTGAACTCGAATGTTATGAAGAAGCAATGCAGGTTGAAAGTAGGAAGAAGTGGGAGGTAGCCATGGAAGAAGAGATGGACTCCTTAATGCATAACCAGACTTTGGACTTAGTTAGGTTGCCTGCAGGAAAAGCTACATTGAAGAATAAATGGGTTTACAGGCTGAAGGAAGAAGATGGAGGAAAACATAGGTACAAAGCTAGACTTCTGGTGAAGGGGTTTGCACAGAATAAAGGTATTGATTTTGATGAAATATTTTCTCTTGTTGTTAAAATGACTTCAATCAGAACTATTCTAAGCCTAGTAGCAGTTGAAGATTTGCATCTTGAGCAGTTGGATGTAAAGACAACTATTCTCCATGGGGATTTGGAGGAAGAGATACATATGCAGTAGCCACAAGGATATGAAGTGAAAGGGAAGGAGAAACTAGTGTGCAGGTTGAAGAAGAGCTTGTATGGCTTAAAATAGGCTCCAAGGCAGTGGTATCTAAAATTTGACAAGTTTATGTCTGAACAAGGTTATACTAGATGTCACTCTGATCATTGTTTTTATCTGAAAAAGCAAAATGATGGCAGCTATATTATATTGTTATTGTATGTAGATGACATGCTTGTTGCAGGATCTAACATGCAGGAAATAAATGTGCTCAAAAGAAAATTGGCAAATTCATTTACAATGAAGGATTTGGGAGCTGCAAAACAAATCCTTGGTATGAGAATAACTAGAGACAGGAAAAATCGTAAATTAACATTGTCTCAGAATGAGTACATACAAAAGGTGTTGAAAAGATTTAACATGCACAATGCAAAACCAGTTAGTACACCTTTTGCTAGCCATTTCAAACTTAGCAAGGAAATGTGCCCAAAGACCCAAGAAGACATGGATTATCTGTCTAAAGTTCCATATGCATCACCAGTTGGAAGCTTAATGTATGCAATGGTCTGCACAAGGCCTGATATTGCACATGGCAGTGGGAGTTGTAAGCAGGTACATGAACAATCCAGGAAAGGAACATTGGATGGCAGTGAAAAGGATTCTCAGATATTTGAAAGGTACCACAAATCAAGCATTATGCTTTGGTGGTTCAAACATTTCTCTACAGGGATATGTTGATGCAGATATGGTGGGTGACGGAGATAACAGGAGGAGCACTACAGGATATGTATCTACTGTTGGTGGAACAACTATCAGTTGGGTTTCAAAAATCCAAATTGTTGTTTCTCTTTCAACAACAAAAGCAGAGTATGTTGTTGCTACAAAGGCTAGTAAAGAAATGATTTGGTTACAAAGGTTTATGGGTGAATTGGGTAAGGAGCGTGATATGGGCATGTTATATAGTGATAGCCAAAGTTCCATTCATCTTGCAAAGAACTCAACATTTCATTCTAGGACTAAACACATATAGCTCAAGTACCATTTTCATACGATTAGTGTTGGAAGATGGAGAGTTGAAGCTGGAAAAGATACACACTAGCCAGAATCTTGCAGATATGCTAATAAAAGCTGTAACCAGGGAGAAATTGAGAATATGCTTAGTTTCAATTGGCCTTCAAGGATGATGATGAAGATGAGAAACAACCAGGTCCAAAGAGAAGTCATTGTCCAGCAAATGAAGCAGCAATGGAGTTGCTACAATCATTCTCGAAGTGGTAGATTGTAGAGTATGGAGCATGATTATTTAGAGGTCTTTGCTTCAGCTGGATGTATACCCCAGGAAGTTTGCACACCCCTCCACGTGGGGGTCCAGGGAAGCTGATCCCCCCTGCTGGGGGTCCGAAGGCCAGTGATCCTCGGGCGGGGGCTCAGGGGTAGTGCCCCCGAAGCTAAAAACATACGTAAAATTGCCTTGTAAAAGTATAGTAATTTCTAGTCAATCTAGATCATTCATTAGGCAAATAATCTAATAGTAGAAATTATGTTTAGTTTAGGGTTTTTTTCCCTAGAAGGCAACCCCTCTCTTTGTATGAGGGCATTGTATTTGAGGCTGTGATATAGATGTATATTCTCCAAGTGAGAAGCACAGAGGTGAGACTATGAGAGAAAACATAGGATATTACAGTGGATCTGTTGTAGGTTGTGTCTATTCATTTTGCTGGATAATAGAAAGGAAGGACTGGTTGTTTAGAGTAGACGTAGCCTAAACTGGGTGAACCACGTATATCTGTGTCTCTCTTGTTTTATGCATTTTTTGTGTTTATATTTTTGCAATATTTTATGTGTTCCGTTGCTCCATAATATACAATTTTCTAACAGAAGGCACATCACAACAGGATTCCCCAAGGTCACCAACCCCCTATGTTAGGAGGCTTGTCACTACGTCAACCTCAGAAAAATAAGTTAAAGAACCTTTGACCCATTTTCAAAAAGGGAAAGGTCTCCTACAAGAAACACAAACAATCCTATAGGAAACAAAGATAGTCCTACAAGAAACCCTATCAAAGCTATAGGAAACACATAAACAATTTTAGGAAGGACTGCAAGGGAAAAGGGAAGGAAAAGAGGTGGAAAATACTCAAGAAACAGTAAAGGGAGAGTCCCAAGAGCTGAAGGAATCTAGCCCATGGCCAAACCTCAACTCCTATTACAGATTCAATGAAGGAGGCTAAGTGATACCACAAAAATTTTCCATCCCTCTATTATTTGAACTTGAAAAAGAGAGAACAAGGTCACATCGTTGGATGCAAATTACTAAATATAAAAGTGTGGAGGATGTAGGCCATATGGAAGAAACGTTCCTATAAATTGGTAGAGAGTTGAGAAGAATAGGAGATAGGGAAAGAGTGATGAAATCTAAAATAGAGGCTAAGAACACATGGCTAAGGAGGAAACTATAGCAGAAGGAGAGCTAATTGGAAACTATGGCATGTCTCTCCATGGAGGAACTCTAATGCAGGCTGCCAAAAAAATCATATGCCTTATACCTCAAAGAACAATGGCTATAGTTTTAGATAAAACCCTTGCACAATGAGGAAATATGCCTTCCAAGACTATAGGCAGTTCATTGACCTCTGTGACCAAAGCACCCTCAAGAATGAGGCCAAGATATCTAAATTATACCTACATAACTTGGCCCTAACATATTTGAATGTGTGGGACCCTAATCGAAAGCTAGGGGACTTACAACCGATTGCCTTGGCATCATGGATGAACCATGAGGAGGCCAAGGCTACAAAGGTAGAAAGGGTATTAACAAGAGAAGAAACATAACCTCTTTTCATTAGAGTATAACAAGCCATGTCCATGGTTGTCATTAGCACCCACAACCTAATTTCCAATTATCCTTAGATTGTACAAAGATACCTAGTTACACAAAAGCAAGCAATCACTCATTTTGAGGACAATTGGAGTTTGCGAGGGGATGAAAGCCAACAAGCTTGCCAATAGAGAGGAACAACTTTCCCTACAACCTAAATATCTGGGAGTATCATTCTCCTGAAAGAATGAGGAATTCATTAGAATGGACCCCAATGTATAAGCAAGCATTGTGGAGACTCAAAGTCAACTAGATTGGCCTGAAACTCAGTTCACCATTTCTCTGAAACTCAGTTCACCATTTCTCTTGGGTATGTTAGAAGGGAGAAGGGAAGAAGAATAAAGAAAGTAGAGGGAGGAGATAGAGAAACATGCAGGATTTTATCCACAAGAGGAGGAGATTACAATAGAAGCATGGAATGTTAGAGGCCACCAAAGCAATGGAAGGCATGGACATCGATTGAGTTGATTAGAGGATGAGAAACACTTTTAATTGGCGGGAGATGATGAGGCTCATCAATGGGTAAATTATATGGACCTTAATGCAACTCTCCAGCTTACTAAAGTCAATTTTTCTCATTATTCTTTACATGTTTTGTTATTTTTTTTAATGAGAAGGGTAAAGATGAGATGTCATGTCTTGTGGTCTAATGTGCATTGATTGTAGGTTTTGGAGCAAATTTTGGCTAGTTAAAGTGCAAGAACACGAAGGAGAAAAGAAATAGGGATTTTAGGAGATGGGATCTCCCTCCTTAACTCCTCACTCACTTGAAGATTCCTCCATCAAATCTCATCGGGTTGGAGTTACAAGAAGCCAATCCATTAATATAATTGGTAATAAAGCCTGTGATAGTTGAAGAATGGTTGATGTCAAGTTTGGGAGTGAAGCCTCCCTAAATTTAAGGAAGTTGTTGGTAAATTCAGTTGTATAAATAAGAAGGCCTGAAGCGTCATTAGGATTCAACATTTTTTATTCTAGCCAAGAGGAATTTTTGAGTTAAGACATTGTGACTGATCACTCTTGTGTATTTTTTATATTTTAAATAAAATGAGAAGCATTCCCTTGATCTAGCACTATGTTGACTCAGAGGCCTAGATCTCTTGGGTCAGAGCCCAACCCTAACAATAGAGGTTCCTCTTTTTGTATATTTATGCTTAGATTACGTTCATAGTTAGCTTCTGAACTAACTTTGGTGTTGTTAATTTGAAAGCATTCCGATGATTAATTAGTTTTCTTCCATTTGTGGATAGTTAGAACAGTCGTATCATAGTGACAGAAGACATTTCAGAAAAGCTAGTGATAGTGGTTTTCACCTCATCTCTCTTTTGGGATCATGACATGAGGGATTCTTTCAAACAACCCAAAAATAGATTTCTTGCTTTGCTACATAATCTAGGGTTTACTGATGAGTAGGTCATTATCTTTATGTTTCTTAGGATGAGTTATAATTTTCATTTTCAATCTCTTCAGTTTTTCATTGGTTTCAAAGCATTTCCATTCATGAACTTAGCCATTATATTGTAATAAATATTTTTTCTTTCATTTAATAAATCTTTCCCATGAGTACAGGAATTTATGCATAGATGCAGACAATAATATATGTTTTTGTAGGAGCTTCTACATTGTAGGGAGACTTCACATCATTTTCCTCATCGAAGCCCTATCCACCCACATTTCCAAAATCCACTAAAACCTCAATTCAAATTCTTGTTTTATAAGGACAAGTTGTTATTTCCATGAAGAAAATTTAACCATATTGAAGCACTTGATTGAGCCCTAGATAGTTTTCACCACCTCCATGCCTTATTCTCCCATTATCTACTTTTCCCATGATTTATTCCACATTCTATACTACTTGCTAAGCTTTCGACTTGTCTCCTGTAGTAAAATAGGGGATCCTGTAGTAGAGCTAGGGCATCCTCTAGTTTTCCTATAAGAAATGTTGTGGCAGACTATTTTCAGTCTAAATTCAACAAAATCATCACTTAAGCTAGAACTAGGCCTCCACTTGAGCTACATACCTTTAATATCATTCTAACCCTCTTCCTCCATACATGTCTCCCCTACCAAATAACAAGTCAAGATTGGCATTTTCATTCATAAAATGAAAACATAAAGAAAAATAGCTTTTTCAATTCTTAATTAGCACATGCATGCAACAGTTATAATACTCTCTAGATCATATTCCATGCTTAGATATTTTAGATCATCACATGTGATAAATAGGGTTAATATAGGCTTCTTTTGTAAGTAAAATGTGTCAATGAGTAGTAAAAGGATTTCACGTCACTTTACAAGCATCTTCCAATTCAATATTTCATTCCTTAAAATATGTAGCATTCTTTTTCTTTCATCAAGGATAATTTTCCCTGCTCCAGTTGGTAGTCAGACTTCTTCTAGTTAATAAAGGAATGGTTCGAGAAACCATAGTGGTCTATCGCCCCAATTGAACATTGGCAAGAGTAGACCATTACATCTATTTGTGTATACAAAAATATCACCTCCAATTTTATACGAATCTCGGGTTGGTGAAGTAAAGTTGGTAGGTCCAGAGGTACTCATCAGCATAGGGTCAAATACCATATGTGAAGTGTACGGTGATACAAAAAAATATATATCACATATAATGTTGTCAAAAACACTCAATCCCAAAACCTATAATGTCCATTCTAATGAGCTAAGAAATTTGGTTATCATTCATGGATTCTAAATCCACGAGTTCATGCCTATTTTGTTACCAAAAAATTACCTTTTTTTAAAAAATTCCCTCCTTCGGAACAACAATATTAACTACACACCAAAAAGCCTCTATAGAGTTATGACCAAATGCCAAGTGGCACAGGGTTTTCCATAGTGCCATATGTCCTTTGTGAGTTAAGATAATACCATAAACATAAAACAATGTAACTGGGAACCATATGTATCTCAATGTAAACCATACATCATGTACAACTCATCCTCCATCAACTCAAAATTACAACTAGAGATATGTCAGTATAAAATATACATCATATAAAAACTCATCCTTTGTGGACATAAAATTGCAACTAGAGATATATAACTGTAAACTATACATCCTATAAAAACTCATCCTCCATGGACTCAAAACTATGACTAGAGATATGTTTTCGTAAACCAATATAATTCTTTGCACAATGATTTTTATTATTGTTGTATATATTTGTAGCCTAGGTCACATGTATTTATACATGTGGCTTTGGGTTAATGCCGCAATTCAAACATCGAGTTTACCATATGCCATTATTTTTCAACCAATAACTTTTCTCCATGAGAACTTATCTCTTTTGTCCATGCATGTGACCAAAAGATATGACCAGGTCCTTAGGGTCATGGTCATCCATTTGTTGACATCATCATGACATCACACCTACCATGTGGCACACTTAGAGTGGGAAACATATAATCCAAATTCACACTTATTAGAGAGCTGAAATTTTGTTTCTTCTTGCCAAATTCAAACCCCTAGTGGAACCACATCGAGGTGCTAATGTATGCTTATGCTAGTTGTGCTGATGAGCCATTTGTCAAAAATGATTGATCTTGTCATAGGAGAATTTCATGCTAATATGATCAGGTTACTTTTAACCTAGTAGGCTCCTTAAAACTTACCTAGAATTTTTGTGTGCAATGACGAATAGAATAAGCAAATTATATCCCTATCTTAACATCATATCCATGTCATTCATACATAATATTCTCATGAAAAGGGATGAAAAAATACTCCATCCCTCACAGGTTGGTGAAGGTTGTTGGGTTTGATGTCAAAACATATTTCTTCTACTCAAAGATCTCACCCCAAACTATCATGATCCAAAGGTCTACACACATACACCAAAAAACAAAGAACAAAATCCTTTTGCAAAGGTCTAATCAACATAAAAACATGTATAAATGAAAATTGTAGACACTTAACATATATGATAATTAACTATGAAATTATATTAATCATATAAAATAAGTAGAAAGGACTTATACCCAAGAAATGGAAGCCTCCTTTACAACTTGCAGCATGGCCTCCTTATCACAATGCAACAAAACTCCTGCACTATAATATGGATACTAGATCTAGCCCACTTTCCTCTTGGTGACATTATATAGGTTGTTTATATCCTGCAAGAGAATGTATCTAAACACCTAGAGGCTTGATAAGTTAGGAAAATTCTATAATAATGGACCCCTACAGAACTCATACACAAGTGGGCCAAGTTGATATCCTTGGGAATGAAAAACTCTAGAAAACTTTTTCACAATTATCCATTTTTTCTGAATTGTCTCAATTATGAGATTATTATTTTCTCATAATTATAAAATTTGGACAAATTATTACTGATAAATTACTCAATTATGTAATTCCACCCTTTTAACATAGAACAACTCCCACATAAGTAAAAAGAAAAGGTGAAAGGGAATGCATTCTAGCCAGCAATTGAGGTAAGTTTTACTTTGATCTCTCTCACTATAATAGAGTGGAAAATAGGGTTATGACATATACCAACTAATGCATGAGGTCCAAAGAGAAATCGACGGCCGAAATGCATTACTACGGAACTCAAGGCTCAAAATGGAAGGAAGGAGCCAAAACTATGAAGCTAGATAGGAGAAAACAAAATGTAAGAGTCTTAACTCCCCTAATAATATTCTCGAGGTGGACATACCCTACTCACTAATAAACAGAAATTGAACATGGCCTCCAAACATATAATGCAAATCCATGATACAAAATGTTAAGAAATGGCCATGAACAATACATAGTGGATCAATATGACACATCAGGAAGATAATAACCACTAGCAAATATAGTGTGGATCTATGTCACAATATACATTAGTAGGATTATGGACACATAATAGAGGATTTGCCCTAGAATATTCGTCAAGGTGAATAAATGTTACATAACTCCAATGCATCCTAGGAAGGGTACAATATAAGATTGATATGTCCCTAACATAGGCTATTCAACAAATCCTTGATGGTATGAACCCATAGCATGAAAATAGATTTTTTTGATGTCTAGCATGGCAGAAATTGTCTAACTACTGGTTAATATGGTTTACCATTAACAAACATGAGGGGACCCACAAATAATAAAAATGGACCCCAAGGTACCTAGTATAATCCACAAACTCTAAATACATGAAATAACATTCAACACTCATGCACTCAACTGATCAATATCCAGTGATGTAAAATTACTGTCGAGCGCAAGTATGCTTGTCATTGAGGTTTTCAAGCTCCAAGGAACTATTGGTTCCTAGATTGATCTCCTAAATAATGAGTTCAAGTTGATAGTAGAATATGTATCTAATGAGAGACCTGATGTATCCCCCATCAATCCACATGGAACAAACTAAGAGATGAAGTGAATGGATGAAGTCATGAAATGATGAAGTAAAATTTATACATTGACAGATGACATAAAACCAATCAACAAGAAATGGAGATTCTCAATAGAGCCTGAGACTTCCCTTGAACATGTAATAACATGACACAAATGTGACTTGGTAGCATGACTAATGAGAACCACATGATATCATGAAACAACATAGGAGGCATTGAAGCACATGCCATAGTGACTGGAAGAGCAATTAGCTAGAGTAGTACAAAGTTTTATATGTATGGTACGACTCCCATGAAATCTAAAATATAGATGTGAGATGACCACTTACATAGGTGCTTATTCAAGGGTGATGAAATTGATGTTTCCATTTTGAAAAATAATAAAAATAAATGATTCCCTTCTCGTTTCACTTTCTAGTCTACTTCATGGTTTAATGAGCATGGAAGAGAAGAGAAGTAAGATGAATAGGTTTCATTTCCATAAGTTTAATGAGGCCAAAAAATAGATAAAATTACACTCATTTCCTTCTCACAATTTAACGAGCTTGAGAATGGAAAAGATATTGCTCACTAAGTTTTAATTTAATTAATGAATATGAAAATACGAAAAGAACAAAACATTTTCATATAGATTTTATGAGCATGAAAAGATGGGAAAAACAAGCTTGAGATTTTCATAGGTCTAATGAGTCATCAAGATAAAACCAAAATGGATTTGAAATTTTCATATAGATTTAACGAGCATGAAAATATAACAAAAGGAGATCAAGGTTTTTATTTTTTAACAAGCATGAAAATTAGGCCAAAAGGAAGCTTTTCCTAGATGAACAAGTGGTATAATGGTAGAAAATAGTTTTGGTATGATGGAAGAATTCAATGCATAAGGAGGCAAAGAGGATGAGAAATGCATTTTGGAACAGGAGTTACACGAAGTTGAAGTTTGCAAATACAAAAGTTATTCATCAGGACTTAGGTAGATTTTGAACCAAGGTTGGGCCTAGTTAGAAGTCGGGCCTAGTTAGAGGTCGGGGCCTTGTAGTAGAGTTGTTAGAATAACATCCCCACCCCCCACCCCCCCACTGGTTTGGGACCATATGTAACTTAGAATTCAGACCTAGTCATAGGTCAGGACCACATAGAAGAATTGGTAGGAGAACACTCCTAGTGATCCAGATATTTTCAGCTATTAGAATTATGCAAGGTCATTTACTTTTATGATGTTAGCATAATTTTATTAAAAAGAGCATGAAATACCACATGTGCATACTGTGAAGAAGATGAAACATAACAAAAACCATAAAATCAATGAACATAAACACATTGATAACGAAGTTCACCCAGTGTGGGTTACATCTTCGGGCCCTCGTGTCAAGAGTGGGGATGTAACTTCATTAAATGTTTCAAATGATGATGATTTACATGTTATGTTCTTTGTCACTATAAGGATGAATACCCTCAACCAGAGTGGCATGTCTCTCCACGAGACATTATGTTGTCTTATGGGGGCCTAACCCAAGTTCGGAGTTATTTAGCCAAACAAATCCCTACACTACTCACCCTTTCGGCATCATCCCATGAGAACGGACTGAAATCTCACCCGAAGCAGTACGGGGGGATGGTGGAACCAAGTTTCCACACCCTGGAGATGTCCGAGATGTCGATTTAGTCCAACTAGATTTGTCTTCGCATAGGTCATTTTTCGCACTGTCCCAACCTTCAATACCTTCACAGTCTATTATAATCATCTTTCATGCAACCTTAACTAGGGGCTAATATTCTTTTGCAATGGTAGGGCATCGAACTGCACTATTTCCCCAAACTACACCACATATCTTACTTATCTTCTTAACAGATCTTAGTTAACTTTGCGTGAACAAATATTCTATATTATGTTCACTTAATCAACACAATTATACACATTCACACATCATATAAGTATTAGAAGTGAATTTCATACACAAGGTAAAAAATGCATAAAACAAGAAATAAATACACATAAATGATAGAAAACTTCTCTTTATTAATACTTCCATTATTACAGACTCTACTCGCCCTGTGCACTCATCTACAGGGGTCCGCGCACTCAGTTGTGGACTACTAGGGATCTACGCACTCAGCTGTAGGGGTTCGCGCACTTAGTTGCAACTACTAGGGCTTTGTGCACTCAGCTGTAGGGCCTTCTCCTACTCTACAACACAAAAACTAGACTTTACTCCATAGATCTATCTCACATAGATCATATGTTCATCTTTATTATAATTTATTTCTCTATTAACTACTTAGATCCTCACTGTATTTATACAATCCCATGGTCAACAGACCATGGGTAGATCTCTACAGCTGACATTATAATAAAGAAACTAAGGGCAGACAACCCTATGACTCTTTTATAAACGACGCACTCTGTGCCTACAACATGTGGAGTCTTTACATCAGAACTACAATCTTTTGTCAAAATCTAGGCTCTAAGCCCTAAAACATTGCTTGGGGGATCTCGTGCCCAAAAAGTTCTCAGGAACTCTCACTCATATGGGAAAATTCCCTCAGGTAGAGTGGCATATCTCTCCACAAGATGTTCTCCCTATAGGAACTCTCACTCAAATTGGTCCTCCTTCAACATGAAAAGCTAATAAAATATCACAACATGTAGCATACAAGTATCACTCAGCATAATGATATTCAAAGATCTCAACAGAAAAAACATCATCTCAACAAAGCAGAAGAAAAACATGACATAATTGCATCATATACCTCCACTTTTTAAGATGACCAAAAAATGCATAGCTCAATTGCTGAAATGAACACCATCACTGAATTCATAGCACATAATTATGTCAAATGACTATAAAATTTTCCCCTTTTTGACAACGTCAAATTCTAGACCCTTGGGAATTTTGAAGATTCCCCTGAAGATTCCTTCCTAAAGATGGCTAAAAAGTCTGCTGCTTGGATGAAGATTTTGAGAACACCATTGTTCTCCCTATGAAATTCTATGAAAAATGACTATAAAGATGAAAGCATTCTACCTCAGTAAAAAAATCAGCTTCCAAGGGAATCATTTAGATTCCACAAGATTCTCCAGGGATTCCTTGTTGTTGGACACCTAAATTTCTACTACTCAGGGGGGTATTTTGACTGCACAATTGGACTCTTTGTGAGAAAACGTGCAAAAATGACTATAAACATGACATTGGAACCTATTGCCCTCTATGGGAATCTTTTCAGTATCAAAGAATATTCCTTCCAAAGATGTCTCAAAAATTGTGCTAGCATGGGTCTATCTAGCCTTGGCTTGGTGCTCCTCCACTTGGTCGACTGATTTGAGTGGCTTATATGTAATTTTTTGGGTGGACATCCCAACATGTGGTCGTTGGCCCATTGGTAAAATTTGGCAATCGTTACGTGGGGTAGGGCGACGAAACCCCTACTCGACCCAAAATTGTGTGTTTGACTTTTTGCACCTGGCAGTTTCATGGAATGTGCTAGAGGGATGTTACAACAATTATGCAATGGCTTATTTTTTGGGGACTATCAGCGGTATTATATATATATATATATATATATATATATATATATATATATATATATATATATATATATATAGATATATATGTATATATATATATATATATATAGATGTATGTATGTATGTATATATATGTTGTTTGAAGTGGTAACCATTGAGGTTAGACCTAACCACAAGATAATATATATATGTATATATATATATATAATATATATATAATATATATATATATATATATATATATATATATATTATATTATATCTATCTATTAATATATATATATATATATATATTTATTTTAATTTACATTTTATATTGTCTTTTGTGCATGGAAGGACAAACAATGGTGTGACATGTGTCGATGGCTAATTGATCATTTGGTTGGCACGTAGGCAAAGTGGGTCCCCATGTCTCCTTATGACTTGCAAACTTTTGACGGTGATAGAATGGTCATACGATCTCCAGTGAGGCATCATTCACGACATTGGGTTTGTAATAACAAGTTCTTTGACATAATGTCATTATAGCCACATTTCAAGATCATAATTTGAGCCTTTGAAGATCCTCATAGATCACCTAACCCATGACCTATGTGGGCTCCCATACATGGAATGTGGTAGATAATGTCAGTGTGAAGTGGCAATATGGAGGACATGTGGTAGGAATATTCGACATTCTTGAGTATCTAATGGGCCAAATCTAGGTGGCATGTGTCACCATACAAAAGGCGCCAAATGGCCTAGATGAAGTCAACATGACATAATATGATGACATGGCAGGACCTCAAATTTTTCACCAAGGAGATGTTTTGTAAATATTTTCCCATGTATTTTGGCTTCGACATTAATTGGTATAATTTTCTCATAGCATTGGAAATGACTTTATGTTGAGCCTACAAAAATGTCAGGGTTGCAACAAATGCATGTGCATAAGAAAACAGAGTTGGTCGACTCTCGACCTCATGACCTACATAGGAAGGCATGCCCATGTCATGGTTATGTGGTGTTTGTATGTGTTATACACCTGGGGGTTTTTCATTGAACGTAATGTATTGTAAGTCTACTACATAGGGTCATATGATCCAAGGCTCAGATAACATGTGAATAGACCTAGAGTAAACTAAGTGAACATGAAAACTAAGATACGAGGAAAAAAGGACCTTGACCTGTCACATATTAATGTTGTCCAACATAGTCAAACCTAAGTTCTCCTCATGCCATGAAGAGATAAATGAGAGTAATGGATATTAAACCATTCCTAATAAATCCAAGTCATGCTTATGTTATGAAACTAGCTCAGAAAAATATAGAAAAGATAGTTGAACGCCTTAGAATTCAGCCTCTTCGAGGGGGCAACCTCCTTTACATTACATAAATGAACAATTCTTGGATGACACACATGACAAAACCTCCTTTCTATATATAGGCATCTAAGGAGTCACAATATAACCCAGCCGACCTAACAATAATAATATAAAGCCACAAAAATAACAATAGAGGGATTCTATGGGGCACAGTAATAACAATATGGGGACAATAGGGGCACAACCATATTAATAAGGGGTACAACTACAATAGTAATGGGGTAATCACTAGTATTATAGGGACCCAACATGCCCCTCTCCTTCAAAAAATTGTTGTCATCAACGCTTGAGTAGTTCTGGATGCTTCTGTATAAAATTCTCATCCTCCCATGTGGAATCTTCAGCAGATAAGTTCTTCCACTTGATAAGATACTCTGAAATTGATTGATTTCGTAGCCATCGAGTTCTTGTTTCTGTGACTGCTTCTGATTCCAATATAATTTTTCCTTCCTCGTCAAGTTCTGGAAATATTGTTTGAACTTGGATCTTATCGCCTATAACCTTCTTTAAACATGAAACATGGAAAACTGGGTGCAATCGAGAAGCTGCAGGAAGCTCTAATTTGTATGCCATAGTACCAATCTTTTGCAACACCTT
>APFE030784826.1:26925-40853 GCA_000404065.3 Pinus taeda | reverse complement strand
GAACCTTAGAATTTTCTCTTAAAAATGATGTGATGGATGGTGGTTGATACCCATAAAGTGCCATAAATGGGGTCATTTTTGTTGCTATATGGAAAGAAGTGTTATACCACCATTCAGCTAGAGGCAACCATTTGACCCATTGTGTTTGTTTATCAAATACAAAGCAACGAAGATATCCTTCCAAACATTTGTTACTATCTCAGTTTTCCCATCAGATTGAGGATGATAAGATGAGCTATGAGCTAACTGAGTACCAAGACAAGAAAATAATTCTGTCCAAAAATTTCCAGTGAAAATGGGATCTCTGTCACTTACAATAATCTTTGGGTTTCCATGTAGCTTTTGAATTGTTTCCATAAATGCAGTACAAACTGTACTTGCTTTAAATGGATGTGATAATGCAAAAAAGAGTGCATACTTGGTAAGTCTGTCAACTACCACCATGATGACACTCTTTCCCTCAAACTTGGGTAAACCTGTGATAAAATCCATTGAAACCTCCTCCCAACGTTTGCTTGGAATGGATAAAGGTTGTAATAGACCTGGGGTCTTACTTGTTTCAACTTTATTTTCTTGGGAAACCAAACATTCCACCACAAATTTTTGAATATCTGATTTAAGGCGATCCCAAAAAAATTCCTTCTTAACCCTGTGGTAAGTTTTTAAAAATCCTGAGTGCCCTCCTAAGGGAGAAGTTTGCAATTCCATAAGAATATTTTGTTTGAGTTCAGAATTCTTACAGAGGTATAAGCGATCTTTGTACCATAACGAATCATTTTTCCTGCTAAATGTATTAGATGTACTGGAATCTTGTTGTAACTTTCGAATAAGTGCCCACACTTCTTCATCATTCTTCCATTCCTCCATTGCTTCGTTTATCCAATCTGGTTGGATAATAGAAATGGCGCACAACAATGCTTACACCTCCTCATCCTTTCTTGAGAGTGCATCTGCCACCAAATTTTGCTTCCCTTTTTCGTGGATGATTTCAAAGTCATAACCCAACATATTTGTGACCCACTTTTGTTTCTCTTCAAAGGATAATCTTTGTTATAAAAAGTATTTAAGGCTATCATGATCCATTTTTACCTTGAAGTGTCTTCCCATTAGATAGGGTCGTCGTTTCTTAAGTGCATGTAGTATTGCCAACATTTCTTTCTCATAAATAGCTTTGTGTAAAAAAATTTCCTTGATTGGACGACTTTCAAAAGCAATGGGTCTTTCATCTTGCATTAAAACAACACCAATTCCATTTCCTAAAGCATCACATTCTATAATAAAGGTTTTTGTGAAGTCCGATGTAGCTAAGACCGGTGCTTGGCACATTGCCTCTTTAAGATGTTTGAAGGCCTTTGTTGCTTTTAGAGTCCATGAGAATGCATCTTTCTTCAATAATGTTGTTAAAGGTGTTGCTATTCTCCCATAATTCTTAACAAACTTGTGATAATATCCTGTCAACCCAAGAAATCCTCGCAGAGGGGATTTTCCATTCCTTAATGGCTTTAATTTTGCTAGGGTCTACCTTAACTCCTTCATGAGATACAATATGATGCAGATATTTCACCTCTTGTACTCCAAAGAAACATTAAGATCTTTTTGCATATAATTGTTTCTCCTCGAATATTTGTAGCACCCTGTCAACATGTTCAACATGATCCTTCCAAGACTTGCTATAGATTAGTATATCATCAAAAAATACTAACACAAATTTTCTAAGGGTTTGAAAATGGAATTCATCAAACCTTGAAATGTAGAAGGTGCATTGGTAAGGCCAAAAGGCATGACCAAAAATTCATAATGACCCTCATGGGTTGTAAATGCTTTCTTCGGAATGTCTTCAGTCTTCATTCTGATTTGATGATATCCTGAACGCAGATCCAACTTGGTGAAGTAAATTGATCTATGCAATTCATCCAGTAACTCATCAATGACAAGAATGGTAAACTTATCTTTAATAGTGAGCTTGTTGAGCTCCCTATAATCCGGACACATGTGCCATGATCCATCCTTCTTGTGCACCAATACTACTAGAGTGGACAAAGAACTTTGACTAGGTTGAATTATACCAGCCTCTAGCATTTCTGCAACCATACTTTCAATTTCACTCTTTTGGGCATAGGGATATCTGTATGGCTTGATGTTTGGAGGAACACTTCCTGGAATTAGATGAATAGCATGATCATGATCATGAATAGGTGGGATACCTTTAGGAGTCTCAAATACCTTGATGATTGTCCAAGAATTTTTGGAGATCTAGAGAAATATATGATTCTGATGTGGAAACATCTAGTGAACATAATTGTGCAATTACACCTCTTTGTTCCTTTTTTAGGAGCTTTGTCATACCATGAGAGCTGATTATATTTCCTAGTTTCCCTGCAATACCCCTTAATTCAACTTCCTTTCCTTCTTCATAAAATTTCATGAAAAGTTCTTGAAAATTAAAAGATATTGTACTAAAGGATTGTAGCCATTGGACTCCTAATACAACATCAACACCTCCCATTGGAATGAAAAGCATTGGGCTAATCAACGCATATTCTCCCATGGATAGCTTGATATTATGGCACTTTCCAGAGCAATTTATTGTTCCTCCATTTGCAACCATCACTTGACACTCTGGTGCTAGATATAAGAAGCAATTCAATTCTTTTGCTACCTTACAATGAATAAAATTGTGGGTACTTCCTGAATCAATCAACACTATTACCTTTTTCTTCTTGATTTGTCCTTCTATCTTGATGGTTTGAGGAGTGGTAATTCCTGCCAATGCATTACAAGATATTGTCGGATTCATTTGTTCTTCATCTAGGCTTTGTTCCTGGAGTATATCCTCTTCTTTTGACCTTTCTTGCTCCTTTTCTTCTTCCTCTTCACAATCTATGTTGAATGATTTCTTCTCAGTACACTTATGACCTTTAGTGTATTTGCTATCACAACTATAACAGAGCCCTTTTTTTCTTCTAATTGTTGTGGTGTCAACCTTGTAGGTTGTGGAAGACTAGGGAAAACACTTCCATCTTTATAGTTGTGAGTGGTATGCTTCTTGGTTGCCATAATTTTGCTTTCCATTTTTCTTGCTAAACTGAATACCTTCTCTAATGAATCAGGTTCCCAAAGGTGAACATCATGTTGGATATTATCCTTTAAAGTCCCTATGAACACATCAATCCTATGCTCCTTTAGAATATTTTTTACCCTTATGTTCAATTTTTGGAACTCCTCAATGTGCTCCATTATTGAACCCTTTTGTTTGAGACTTATCAATTGGCTAAAAAAAGTGTTTCTTTTTGTATCGTCATAATGTGTTGTCAATTCTTCCATAAAAATTTCCAAAGTGATAATTTTTTTACGAGAGCAAAGCCATTGATACCATACAAACTAATTTGGTTCCAACTATAAAGTTGCAATACGTACCTTTTGTGTTTTTTGCACATTATTGAGATTGGAAAATTGCTCCATCTGTAATATCCATGTTGCGGGATCCTTGCCATCAAACTTCCTCATATCGATTTTTGGAATATGGTGCATCTTCGATTCAACATTAGAGTCTATGAAATCACGATTAACATTTCTTTTGTTCGCATCATCAGTTTCCTTTACTCCCCTTTCACCATTAGTAAGTATTTCTTATAGAAAATTTGTCAAATCTGCCTTCAAATCTATCTTCAAATCGTCAATATTGGCTTCCACGCCCTTTATCTTACATTCCACGGCATTTATCTTAGCTTATGTTAGCTTTTGTGAGAGTGAAATTTGTTGCACTTGGTCTTGTAATTTTGATATATCATGTAGCATTTCTTCCTCTTCTTCATGAGTCATGGTAGAGCTTTCAGATTGCTTACTAGGTGTTTGCATTTTCTTTCCTCGGGGTATCAGTTACCGATAATAATGCTCTACTATTCCCTTTGAATTCCTTGAAAATAATTTTTCAAACCAAGCTTAAGAAAAAATTTAAAAAATCTACACACCTCTTTTCACTTTGTAGGAGCTCGATATTGCCTCTGATGTATCTCTATAATTTGGGATCATCTAGTTCTGAAATTATGACCTACTGTAGCCCTCTGTTTCCTCTTTCGAATGCCACCAGTCTGACCCCAATTAGATTCTCCAATGAAGAGTTATGCCAAATCTCCCATAGTCACCTGATTATAGACTAATTCAGTAGAGCGAACTTGTACGACATGCCACGTGTCCCTGTTTCGACCTTTGGCTCTGAAAAATATATACAAGAAACTAGATTTCGTCCTCTCTCTGTACCTTCTTACAAAATTTGAATCTGATTCTCAGAGAGAAAGTTATGATGATTTTCCCCAAGTCACATGTCTGGAATGTAATGTAGGAATCTGCAAAAAGACC
This sequence comes from Pinus taeda, assembly GCA_000404065.3. Lineage (NCBI taxonomy): Eukaryota > Viridiplantae > Streptophyta > Pinopsida > Pinales > Pinaceae > Pinus > Pinus taeda. The sequence goes on along the minus strand of APFE030784826.1, from coordinate 36,494 downwards.
AACTTCCTCAGATCATATCTCCACAAATGTAGCGTGAAAAGCTCTGAAATTTGAATCCAAGATTCAGTGCACTTTCGTCTCAAATGGGTTCTTTTTTTCGCTTCTGAAACGTCGTAGAAAAAAGGTTATAGTGAAAATGCCACGATGACCTTTTTGGAACAATGAACCCCTAGAATCCAAAGCTCTGATACTAAATCTTATGAAACTAGCTCACAAAAAGATAGAAAAGATAGTTGAACGCCTTAGAATTCAGCCTCTTCGAGGGGGCAACCTCCTTTACATTACATAAATCAACAATTCTTGGATGATACAAATGAAAAAACCTCCTTTCTATATATAGGAGTCTAAGGAGTCACAATATAACCCAGCCGACGTAACAATAATAATATAAAGCCACAAAAATAACAATAGAGGGATTCTATGGGGCACATTAATAACAATATGGGGACAATAGGGGCACAACAATATTAATAAGGGATACAACTACAATATTAATGGGGTAATCACTAGTATTATAGGGACCTAACAACTTACAAGAAAACATTAAATGGAGGATATCTTTGGGTATGTAGCTAGACTAAGAATTTATTCTCAGCGTGGTAGAATCACTAGAGCCCATCTCAAATTTAATATAGTTACAGTGGCAAGGTGCTATGGTGTAACATGAGAATGGAAATATTTTTAGGAGTACTCACTTGGGCATAGTGAAGCACAAAATGAGCCTTTCTTATGAATGACAGACATTGAGTGGACTAATCCAACCTACAAAATTGAATTCAGATGCCCATCCTCTACATTAAACTAGTTGTTGTGACTCAGAACACAAGCTATAGTAGAATGAAAGATCCTTGTAGTTTTTGGTTCATTCTTTGCATTAATTTTAATGCAGCTACAATTGGATCTCATTCTCAGTGATTAATGAAATTGCAGCAGTCTTGCACTCTTATGGAACAAAGAAATGGAGAGCCATGCATAATTACACTTCTAGGAACTGTGTTGCATAGAAAACATTGATCACAGTGTAGGAGAGGAACAAAACCTTGGATATAAGTTATGCAATGTGTGGGAATGCATGATTGTCGAGAGTAAACAGGTGTAGTGTAGTGGGTATGTGACTGAGCTAAGTGTCACTGAGTGAAGGAGTGTCACAGGGTCGAGCTGTGAGCTTGTTTAGTAACAGAGAGCACAATTTGAAGGGGAACTAGGGAGTTGAAGGAAGGGAATTGATACTGGAGCAAACCCGATTTGTTTTTTTTATGTATATGCATTCACCTCTATTTTTAATTGGAAAATTGTATGAATATTAGAGCAATGGCTAGAGTAGGTAGTGGCCTTCATTCTTAAGAGGTGGGTGCCTCTTGGAAAGTAGTGTTTTGCTATCTTAAAGGGGGTTGGTGCCTCCTCTGAGTGTGTGCTCACAAACAAATTGATGTAATTAAGTAAGTGCTTAATTTACATCATAAAAACAAACAGATTGGTTGTTTTCTCCCTTTGGGTTTCCACATAAAAATACATGTGTCAATATGTGTATGCTTCTCATGTGATGGATGGTATGTACATGTGAATGCCTTATCTTTCTATTCATTAGTATTTTGTATGAAATATCTCATAAGTAACTCACCATAGTGAAAAGAATCAAATACTTATAATTAAAATTTCAAACAACCTCACTATTACTGATTCACCCCCCCCTAGTAATTCCTTATTCCAATATGTTGGGTTGTGTTATATTCTATACATTACCAACCCATGTAGTTAATGGGGGGTTAGAGGGGGGACAGAGCCCGCCTTTGGATGTGTTTATTGTGTAGTAGGGGGGGTCACAGGGGGTTTGAGGGGTGCAGGTAACCCGACTCTATGGTGTCTGGGGTACCGCCCCAGAAAATTTTGTTTTTGGACCCTATACTAGGTTGAGTAGACTTACCTATAGTTTTGTGCATGATTTTTGTGCATACGGTTTTGGACGCGATGGTTTTCAGTCCATGGTATTGGATGCTTCGGCATGTATAAATATGTACTGTAACATTGAAAGGAACATAATGAAAAATCAAGCTTGTAGTCTCGGTTTCAGAATCCAAGGGAAAATATTTGTGTATATGTGTTTTAAGTATTATGCTCTTGCATTGTTTATTTTCTATGTTTTAGAATTCATATGCAGGTAATTCTGTACGGGGTTAAAACATACATTTGGTATCAGAGTTGTTTTGGCTTCAAGGGGATGCCTTTGTTGCTGAGTGGTCTCACTTAGGCCTATAGTAGACCCTGTTTAGTGGGAGATCAATGAGATTGATTATGGTGGTGAAAGCAGATGGCATGTAGTGGAAATATAGAGATTGAGAAATTTAATGGTCAGAGTTTTCAGTTGTGGAAACTCAAGATGGAGGATCTGCTGGTGGATAAAGATTAGTGGATCGCGGTAGATCCAGGTATTAAACCAACGGGAGTGCCTGATGAAGAATGGAAGAAGTTGGATCGAAAGGCAAAGAGCACAATATGATTGTGTGTCTTAGATTCAGTATTGTTGAATGTATCAGGGGAAGCTACGACGAAGGCTTTGCAAGACAAGTTAGGGACTTTGTACCAATCTAAGTCTCTCATGAATAAACTATTCCTACAGAATAAGTTGTATAACCTAAGGATGAATTATGGAGACTTGGTGACAGAGAATATGAATGCATTTAATACTATGGTAAGTAAGTTATTATCTGTTAATATTAAAATTTCAGATGAAGATAAGTGCATGAGTTTGTTCTATTCTCTACTAGATTCGTGGAATAGTCTAGTTATTGTAATAGGTAGCAATGCAAATACCTTGCAGTTTGATGAAATAGTCTCATCCTTGCTGACGGAGGAGATGAGACAGAAAAATTTTGGGAGCTAGAATGTTGATGTCTTGTCTGTACGAGAATGGTCCCAGAATAGAAACAAAAATAAGTCATCAAGTGGGAGATCTAAATCTAGAGTGAGATCTAAATCTCTGGGAAAACCTGTAAATGTAGTGTGCCAGAAATGTGGAAAGGAAGTGCACTACAAAAGGGACTGTAAATATGAAGCTCCTGATAAAGGAAAGGGATCTGATGATGCTCCTTATGCAGAGGTGAAAACCAACTCAAATAAAGGTGGGGATGTGTACTTAGCTTCATCAAGTATACATGTAGATCATGAGGCATGGTTGATTGACTCAGGTGCATCCTTTCACTTCACTCCCGATAGAGAGTGGTTCTACGAGTATGAGAAATAAGATGGTGGTGATGTCTTCTTGGGGGATGATAGGAGCACTAGAATCATTGGTCACAAAAAAGTAAAGTTGAAGTTGCAAGGTGGAATGGTTAGAACACTTCCCAGTGTTTTGCATATTCCTACATTAGCCAGAAATCTGATTTATGTAAGCAAGCTGGATGATGCAGGTGTAAAAACAATGTTCGAGAAGGATACCTGCAACATGGTTCAGGGGGCACTGGTATTGATGTGAGGAGTTCAGATTGGAATTATGTACAAGCTGCAAGGTAGCACTGTTGTTGATGGGTGCAACAGTTCTGTTGTTCCTAAAAGTGGAGTAGAAAATCTTGTGGTCTCTGGAGAGAAGGCCATGTTGTGGCATCAAAGGCTTCGACTTATTGGAGAGAAGAGCCTTGGAATACTTCATGGTAAAGGTATGGTAGACGGTATGAGTAATAGCTCTTTGGATTTTGATTTCTGTGAAAATTGTGTATATGGGAAGCAGACTCGGGTGAGTTTCCCCTCTTGTGGTAAGAGGGCAAAATAGCTATTACAACTTGTGCACAGTGATGTGTTTGGACATGTGAAGGTTCTGTCACTAGGTAAGTTTGTGCACTGCGTATCATTTATAGATGACTTCTCAAGGAATACATGGATATATTCCTTAAGAAGAAATCAGAAGTCTTTGACAGGTTTAAAGAATTTAAGACTCTGGTGGAAAACCAGATAGAGAAGAAGATAAAGGTGCTAAGGACAGATAATGGTGGAGAGTTTTGTACTAAGGAATTTGAAGAATTCTGTAAGAAGTGTTGTATAGCACGGAAGAAGACTACTCCATATACACCTCAGCGAAATGGAGTTGCAAAAAAAATGAACAAGATGTTGATGGAAAGGGCAAGAAGCATGCTCAATGGTGTTAGGTTAGGACAATAATTCTGGGCAGAGGTGGTGGAGACAACATGTTACCTGGTCAATAGATAACCTTCATTAGGATTGGAGGATAAGACTCCACAAGAGGTATGGACTGGTAAGAAACCCTCTCTTTTACATATGAGGGTATTTGGATGTGATGCATATGTACATGTTCCAAAGGAGAAATGAACCAAGCTAGATAGTAAATCTGAAAAGTGCCTCTTTATTTGGTATAAGGATGGTTTAAAGGGTTATAAGATTTGGAACCGAGTAAGAAGGAAGGTTATGTATAGCCGAGATGTGGTGTGATAGAGGTGAAAGATGTTATTAAACATGAAGTCCAACCAAAGGAACCTGTGAAGATAGAGTTTAAGCTAAGGGAGGAAGAATCAGACTCTACAACAAAGGAGGAACCAGAAGATGAAGAGCTGCAAACTCCCAGTGTGAGAAGGTCAGTTTGAGAAAGTAGGCAGCCAAAAAGGTATAGTCCATCTGATTTCTCTTCAAATTTTGCTCTATCTCTTACTATGATGATCCTAGAACTGTGAAGGAAGTAGTAGATTTAGAGGATGGAAAACTCTGGAAAGAGGCCATGGTTGATGAAATGGCATCTTTGCACAAAAATGAGGCTTGGCATCTGGTGGAGTTTCCAGCTGGAAGGAAACCCAATAGTAGCAAATGGGTGTTCAAGAAGAAGACAGATGTAGAAGGAAAGGTGGAGAAATACAAAGCTCGATTGGTAGCAAAGGTTTATTTCCAGATGTCAGGAATTGATTTTGGTGACATTTTTTCTCCTGTTGCCAAGCTAACTTCTATTAGATTCCTTTTATCTTTTGTTTTTGCTTTCATTTTGGCGTCGAATAGATGGATGTGAAGACATCATTTCTTCATGGGGATCTAGAAGAGGATATCTACACTAAGAAATGTGAAGGTTTTGCAGTGAAGGGTAAGAAAGAACTGATATGTAAGTTAAAAAAGTCTCTGTATGGGTTAAAATAGCCACCAAGGATGTGGTATCGGAAATTTGATACATTTATATGGGGACTTGCCTTTAGCAGAAGCCAAGCAGATCACTCTATGTATTTTAAATTAATTGGTAACCATTTGATTTATTTGGTCTTGTATGTGGATGATATGTTGTTGGTTGAAAATAACAAAGAAATTATCCAGGATTTGAAGACCCATTTGACCTCCAAATTCAACATGAAATATCTTAGTGCTGCAAACTATATTTTCAGCATGGAAATTAAAAGAGATCGAACAAAGAGGAAGCTCTGGTTAAACCAAAGGAAGTATGATGAGACAATATTGCAAAGGTTTAATATGCAGGATAGTAAATTAGTGAAGGTTCCTATTCCTATAGGTGTAAAGTTATCTGCTAAACAGTGTCCTAAGACACAAGAAGAGGAAGAGGACATGTCCCATGTTTCATATACAAGTGCAGTCAGTAGCCTGATGTATGCGATGGTCTGTACTAGACCAGACATTGCACATGTAGTGGGAGTATTGAGCATATTTATGTCAAAACCAAGGAAGGAGCACTGGACAATAGTGAAACGGATTTTCAGGTATTTTCATGGCATTAGTGATTATGGTTTGTGCTACCAAGGAAAACCAAGATTGGACAGAGTGTTGGATATTCATGGCTTTGTTGATGCAAATTGTGTTGGAGATCTGGATCAAAGAAGATCTACAAGTGGGTATGTGTTTAACCTATTTGGAGGTACAGTTAGTTGGATGAGTAAGAAACAATCTATAGTGGCACTATCAACTACTGAGACATAATACATGGCAGCCACTTGTTGAGGAGTAAAAAGGGTCTTTTTCACCTATATTTACCCTACATTAATTGTTAATCTAGGAACGATTTGCTATTTCAAATAGTGTGCTCATTTTGAGGCAGTCATTTGTCAGAGTAATGCTAGTAGTATAGTGCTCTCAATACAAGAGTAAACGGATGCTTGGAATGAAATATACTTGGAAAACAAAACCTAGGATTCAAATCATGCATTTAGAAAGCTACAACAATTTTTCAGTCAAGGGTATAGTAATGGTAACTCTTCCCTCTGTAAACTGATGCAATCAAGAAGGCACTCAAAGGAAGGATCGTCAAATTGGGAACTAGATAGCGTATGTCAATGTTCACTACAGTCTCAGACCTTCTGCACACCAAAGCAATGATAATATTCAAATGACAAGAAATGGAATAGCAACTGTCTTTATAAACAAGATTTAACAGCAAAACCTTAACCTATGGAAATCGATGCGGCAATAATTATAATCTACAGGAATTAAGTAACAGCCTTTGAATTGAATAGCTAACAAAAATGGAACAGTAGACTATCAGAAATAAAGTATACAAAAACAACTTAAATATGAATGTACAACAACCCAAGTTAAACACGCGACACACTTAATCAGTAAAGGGAACAATAATTTGAGCTTCAATACAATAAGCATGAATCGCATCTATAAAGTGACAACAACTGCAATCACAACGGAATGACAATCCCAAATGAACAATAGTCACCATTTAAGAATAAATCATACAGTAGTACCAATTTAGGAACATACAGCATGGTTAATCTGTAATTGGATGGCAATCTGTAAGGAACAACAATGTTATATCAATTGTCAAAAGGAACAACGATGTGATACAAAGTTAGAATGAATAACATAACATTCATGTAGCAGATAACAACATTACTTAGTCAAGTGTATATAATAGAGCTGATATGTAAAATAGTAAAGCACGTCAGATTACTGAATAGAGTAAATGGAATAAATCAAACCATACATAAACCATAAATATGGTACAAGAGCAAGTGATCTACCAGGGCCAGGCCCTTAGCCTCCAGGGACTCATTGATTAAGGCTACTCTAATATCAATGATAGAACAGCAACCAGGTTTTTATATTAAAACATTAAAAAGACTTACAATGAATCGCTCTTCAAAGAGAGTCGATGATCAAAGTTCAAGTACCAACAAGAATTTCATAAAAATAACAATAGTTCTCTCTCCCCCCAAGCTAATAGTGCTACCTCTTCTTATAATAGCCAAGCAACGATATCAACAATGTAGGGGATTGTTAAGATAGCGATCCCTCAGGATCAAATGATCCTGAGGGATTCGCCAAGCTGTTAGTTTGCAGTTATCCTCTTGTTCTTTTGTGCCAATTGGAGATCTCCTTTTCCTTTTTTTGGCTGTTATGCTCCAATTTGGAGCGCCTTGTTTGAACGTGGTTCCCTGCCAAAGGGACAACAATTAACTTGGTCTCATTCTTTCCTTTGGGATGATAGTCTTCTGTTTTCTCCTCTTTCTACATAGAAGAAGGGTAATTATTAGTTATTTCACATTACATATAAATCTTCTAGATTTTATCATATTCTTTTTTCATATGCCTAGCTTGTGATGTGAAAGGTTGTGAGTTTTGAAGAAAAGATAACAAAGTAAATGAAAATAACATACCTTCTCCAGTGCTCAACACATTCCCCTACTTACCCTCTTTCATGGCTTCATGAAAACATTGTAGTTGACATGCAAGGCAGTGAAAGAGTAGGCTGGAGACAGGATCTCATGAGGAGGTCTACAGCCATGATGCCTAGCTAGGTGCTCATGAAGATGTCTCTGTCCCTCAGGCATTTCGTATAAGACTTGGTATCCTAGTGTAGGATGCCAAATCACCGGACTTCAGAACCTACAACCTAACCAATATGGCCCTTCCCTCAAAATAAGATCACCATAGAGGCCCAAGCGATCAGTAGCTAACTTAAATTTCTCATAATTAAATGGTTCCCTATGTTGGATATTTAGATTAGAAGTCCGATATCGAAATTTAGTAGCTGCAATGGCAAGGTATTTGATGGTAAAAAAGTATTCTATCCCTTGTTGATCAATTGTTGTATGAATGGGTCCTGATGCTTCAATCATGCCCGGAGTCCTCGTGAGGTTCCTATGTTTATTCCATAACTGCAATGGATCTCTAGGCTCAGCTCTTACCCATAAGTCTAATCAGTTTTCTTGTCTTTGGAAAGCATTATAGGCTTTAAGCCATTTTATTTGATTAACTCCAAATGAAATAAATGCCTGTAGGTGGATATCCCCAACGAAAGGGTTGGGATTCTTCTCTGTTTCTTGATCTAACACAAGGTTGTGCAAATAGAACTCGCATAATAATCTTTGAACCTTTACCCCATAGTGCTTACAATAATTTGTGAAATCATCAATAGTGTTTGTTTCTATAGGGGCTCCTGATTTGACAGCCTTAATTTTCAATTGCAAATATCTTTCCATTAAAAACAAAGCTTAATTCTTAGCAGACGCTCTACATACTAGGACGTCAGTGTACAAAGAGCATAAGGTATCCATTTGTTTGATAACTACATCTAGCCTATGAGTTACCTTTGCGACTCTTTCCTCTTCCTTTCACCATCCTTCAAAAGCCTGACTTTCAGATAGATTGACATCCCTTAGTTGCTATTGTAATTCTTCATACTTTTCTCGAGAGACAGTTTGTTTTGTAAGTTTTTCTACTACTTGTTGGGCTTGCATCAAAACCTCTCGTAGGGTTACTATCCACGGGTCACTATCCCACATAGCAGTTGTAGGCGGGAGGTTCACTTGAATCTTCTTATTGCATCATTCTGTAGTTATGATTCGAATTTGCTCAGAGGACTATGCCTCTGTCTGAATTTCTTTGTCGTAGGCTATTATGTCATTTGTTTGAATTTCGACATGGGTAACAACTGAATGCTGTTTCTTTTGATTTTGAATGGAGGCTGGACCTAAGTCCTCTTAACCTTTTTCCTGAGGAGTTTCGCTGAAGTGGTTGCATGCCTTACCACCGAGGTCCTTTTTGCCCTCTTCCCCATCTTCAGAATCCTGATTTGTTGTCGAAGTCACGCAATTACTTTAAGCATTCTTTGTTATTCTTTTCATAATCTTTTGATTTCTTCTGTTTTATTGGAAGGAATAGCTGTTCGCATGCTCAGGCCTAGACTTTCTCGTTGACCAATTTCTTGATTTTTCTCTTGGGGTGCTTCCTCGTTATTCTGCTGATCAGGTTGTTCAGGGGTAGAAACCCTAGCTTGCTCTGCAATCTCCTGGGGTAACTTCTTCTTCCCCCTTTTCTTCTTCATAAAATTCTTCTAGTGTATTATGACTTGGAACAAATTGTTCCTCTTCTTCATCCTCATCATTTTTTCTCCAAATGCACTTTCATCATGGCTAGAGTGATTCTCTTCTTCTTCTTCCTCGTCGCATAACTCTTCGGATGCACTCTTATCATGAACATAGTGCTCCTGTTAGGCCCCTATACTACTAGTGTAACCCCTTATTGTTATTAGTAAAACCCACTTATTATATTGATGTACCCATGTAGTGCCCATATTGTTACTATTGTGCCCCATAGAGGCCCACTATTGTTATTATTGTGCC
>APFE030784826.1:0-26915 GCA_000404065.3 Pinus taeda | reverse complement strand
TGAGAATGCAACAAGATGATGGAGCTTAGTGAAAAGAGTCGCCTTCACTAAGTGGGCCCGCAGGCTATTTTTGGTGCAAGTCTATGTTTAGACTATGTCTATTTTTAGACATATGGATCATGTCTATGGATTGCAGGTTGCTGTTTATGGATGATTGATCAAGTTGGAAAAAATAGATGGACTTCTATTTTTAGACCACAGCGGAGTGACACCACAGCGGAGTGACTGCTCAGTCTAAATATAGAACAGTCAAATATTATTAGCTCATAATAATATTTAGATTATAAACTTTGTCTTATTCTCTTGGAGCACTTCAGGATGAGCTACGGATGTGGTACATGCAGATCCCAGAAGGAAATACGTGGTTACCTATGGGATGACTAATATTTGCATGCAGGACTTCAGTTAGAACTCAAGTGAGTTGAGTTTAGTGGACTGGAGGTGCAGTTGATGGAGTTGTGTTCAGTTTAGCTTTGTTAAACTGGTTGTATTTAGTCTAACTGGCAAATAGACTAGAGATGAGTTGGGTGAATTAGTTATTAATTAATTCACAAGTTATTAACTCATAATGCAACTATAGAATACATCAGTTAACTCAGTTACATGTCAGTGCATGTTCAGTTCAGCAGGGACAGGTGTTAGAGGATCAGATTGCTATCAGTTGTGACTATAGCTGTGCATGATGATTTGCACAATCAGAGGGATTGAGTATGCCAATGAATTGGCCAATACCAAGAATTGTAGCCTGTGCTCACGTCCAACATAGTGTGAGTGATTCTTTGTAGGGAAATACGAGTTTGGTAAACCATTCTCATCAGTTCTTGAGCAGGTATTGAGCAGTGGAGGCAGGCAAGCAGTGGAAGAGATTTGGAGATCAGATCTGAGCTGTATTGTGTGTAACAGAGGTGGAGATACTTGTGATAAGTATTATGCTGTGTAATGTTACATGACTCAATCATTAATATACAGATAGTTGGGGTTTTTAGCGAGATGCTTTCCCCGGGATACATACCGTGTTAATGTGTGAATGCTCTTGATGTTTTATTGTTATTGATGCTGCTATATTGATGATCAACGTAGAGGAGCTTATGTATTGTGTATGTTTTCCGCAATAGTACATGATCAGGATAATCTCCATTGAATATGTGCTAAATTATTCAAAATTTCTACAATAGCAAATGCACTAAAGGTCATAAGTGTGCTGAGAAGAAATTATTTTACATAGAATATGAAGAGGAGGAAGAAAAGGATCAAGAAATATCAAAAGAAGAGGATATATGCCAAGACCCTACCTCAGAGAAAGAAGAAATGAATCAGACCATATCTTGTAAAGCATTGGCAAGAATTCCCACTCCTCAAACTCCGAAGATAGAAGGATATATCAAGAAGAAAAGGGTGCAAGAAGTGAAAGATCACATCAAGAAAGAAGAAATGAATCCAACCATATCTTTTAATTCATTGGTCGAAATTACCACTCCTCAAACTATCAAGATAGAAGGACATATCAAGAAGAAAAATGTTCAAGAAGTGAAAGATCACATCGAGCATCAAGAAATGAATCCGACCATATCTTGTAAAGGATTGGAAGAAATTACCACTCCTCAAACTCTAGAGAAAGAAGGACATATCAAGAAGAAAAAGGTCCAAGCAGTGAAATATCACGTCGAGCATCAACAACAAGTTTTCCAACTTTTAAAGGATAATGCCACTTCGGTGCAAAATCAAACGAAATGACAGGTAGGTCAACATCGTAGTGGAAAATTTTTTGATGCAGGTGATTGGGTATTTTTACTACTACATCTCAAGCAAGCTATTTATGAGAAGGAAATGTTGGCAATAATACATGCACTTAAAAAATGGCGACCTTACCGAATGGGAAGACTCTTCAAGGATGAGGATGTGGAAGCATTGTTTATGCTATTTCTATTATCCGACGAAATTGGATCAACGAAGCAAGGGATGAATGGAAGAAGGACAAAGAAGTACGGCCACTTATTCAAAATTTGCAAAAGATCCCAATTCAAACAATATTTCCAAAAATTGAAGAGGAAGGAAAAATCATATTGGAACCTGGAGCAGTCACAGAAAAAAGAACCCGACAGCTACGAAATCGATCAATTTCAGAGTATATCATCAATTGGAAGAACTTACCCGCTGAAGATTCCACATGGGAGGACAAGAATTTTATACAAAAGCATCAAGAACTACTCAAGCGTTGAGGACAACGCTTTTGAAGGAGAGGGGCATGTTAGGCCCCTATACTACTAGTGTAACCCCTTATTGTTATTAGTACAACCCACTTATTATATTGATGTACCCATGTAGTGCCCATAATGTTACTATTGTGCCCCATAGAAGCCCACTATTGCTATTATTGTGCCCTTACATTATTATTGTTATGTAGGCTCTGATTATGTTATGACCCCTTAGACTCCTATATATAGAAAGGGGGTCTTTTCATTTGTATCATCAAAGATTTGTTCATTTATGTAATGTAAAGGAGGTTGCCCCCTCGAAGAGGCTGAATTCTAAGGCGTTGATCTATCTTTCATATCTTTTCTTGAGCTGGTTTCATAATAGCTCCTGTGGTTCTTCTTCATTCAGGAGGTTTAATGGGCTGATAGGTTGAGTATACTCTCCCATGTTGGCCAGAATCTAGGCCAATTCATCCTCTTGCAGTGGATTTTGCAAGGAGATTTCCTCACGTTGCTCTGTTTCTTCTTCAGCCTGACCAGATTATTCTGTCTCTCCCTCTGTTTCTTCTTCATCATTTAATTCTCTTTCGTTCTCTCCTCCTTCCAATTGAGGGGGTTTCTCATCCCCTAAATCTTCTATATCCACAGGTTGACTAGTGTTCCCTTGAGAATTTTCCAGCCTCCCTCTGATCCATGCCAATCTGACGGATTTCCTTCATTTCAATGATCTATTCGATGTACTTGCAGTATGCTTTCGTTTTGAAGCTGGCAAAGCCAGTCCCCCATCTATTGTAAACATTAGTTCTTCCCAACTACTCTATTGTTGAGCATGACTGTAGTTAAGTATCAATCATATCAACCCGTGATGACTTATTACCAATTCTATGTGGCGAGATTTCTTCATGCTTTGGGCAACATCATGTAATAAAGAATTTAAAAACGCATGCAAATTCACAGTGCATTTTTGTTTTAATACAACTAAAAGCTTAAGGTGGCGTGGTCTTACCATGTCTTTTTTGCCTTCATAGGTAATGTAATTCTGAATGATCTTTGCCAATTCTGCCCATGGTTCTCCCAAGGCTACTGGTAGAACTCCCTTCCCACTTCAAGTTAGGTTCGGACCTTCATCTTGGAAGATTTTGATGACGTCTCGCAGTCTTACCTTCTTCAGAGTCCACACAGATCTAGTGGTTGGCAATCCCAAAACTTCTACGATTATGTCGTTGGTGACTGCTATGTGTCTCCCTCTTACCGTGGAGTGATGTTCTTGCAAGTTCTACAATAATTCAATTGCCACGATCTCATTGGACTGTTGCAGACGATTGAGATAAACTATCCATCCTGCCCTTGTTAGGATTTCTCGTGCGGCATCAGAGACTGTCAACACTTGTGGTTCTCTACAAATTGATCTTCCTCCCATACTTAGCACACTGTAAAAACACAGAGACAACAATGGAACAACATGTTGTTCAAGCTATTAGAAACCATAGAGAAAATGACAGAACAACAAGCTTGTTTAAATTTCAAATTACTACTAATTGTTTCAGAGCATAACTCGGAAATAACTTTGAAACAACAAGCCATGCAAATTGGAAAACAATATACCATTAATCCTTGCTATTCCCAAGTAAAAGTTCTCCAAATGATAAATTGACACATATGCTAGTGAATTATGAGTATGAAACAGGTAGCCCCCAATCCAAGAAAATTGAGTACTATGTTGGACAATCTGTTTTCATTCATTGAGGCTAGACGTTACAGTAATTTTCCTACTACTAAATAATTTGCAACATTAGCATACCAAGGTGTTTTAATAGTAACAACGAACAAATGTTCATCTAGAAATTGAACTTCAATTGCTATTGCATCCACTGGTTTTGGCATTCGTGAGAGAAAATTAGCTGTAGGATTTTCTTTTCCTAGTCAGTCCTTTATTGTGATATCGAATTCCCGCAATAAAATCAGCCATCTGGTTACTCTACCATTTGTGATTGCTTTATTTGCTAAATATTTAATGGCAAAGCGATCTGTATATAAAATAAGAGGATATCCAGTGATATAATGCCTAAATTTATTGACGGTATGTATTACAGCAAAAAATTCCTTTTCAGTCACAGTATAGTTCAATTCAGCAGGAAACAAATTTTTGCTAATATAATAAATTTCATATGGCTTTTTATCTTCTTCCTGCCCAAGGACTGCTCCAATAGCTGTGTCTGAAGCATCTGATGAAATTTGAAATGGCATGTCCCAATTTGGTCCTCGGAGTATTGGGGCTGTTGACACAAGCTTTTTTAGATTTTCAAAAGTGCGATCACATTTTTCTATCCAAACAAAGTCAACATTCCCTGTCAGTGCGTATAAAGGTGCAACAATATGAGAAAAATGTTCTATAAATCTTCTATAATAACTAGAAAATCCAAGAAAACTATGTACCTCTGTTTGAGTGGTAGGAGTAGGTATTAACAAAATTATTTGAATCTTCGCTGGATCCACCTGTAGTCCAGCTACTGAAATATAATGGCCTAGAATAAGTCCTTCAATCATCATCATATAGCATTTTTCATGGCTCAGACAAAGCCTAGTGGCAAAGCATCGCTGCAACACTTTTTCTAGTGTGTCCAACGCTGGGTCAAAATCATCTCCATATGGTGTAAAATCATCCATATATACTTCGAGCCCTTCGTTTATTAAATCTAAAAAGATGCTGAGGATAGCCCTTTGAAATGTGTCGGGGGCATTGCATAGGCCAAAAGATAAAAATTTGTAGGAAAATGTTCCCCAAGGACAGGTAAAAGTAGTTTCGTCTTGGTCTTCAGGGGCAATCCGAATCTGATTGTGTCCACTGAAGCCATCTAAGAAAGAAAAGAATTTTGTTACTACTAATGTATCTAATACCTGGTCAATGAATGGAAGGGAAAAGTGGTCTTTTTGTGTTTCTTTATTTAGCTCTCTATAATCTAAACAAATCCTCCACTTTCCATTCTTCTTTGGTACCACTACAAGTGGAGAGACCCATTCACTATCGGAGATAGGGTAAATAAAGTTCACATCTACATTTTTTTTAAGTTTAGCTTTTACAGTGTCTTTTAGGTGAGGGTTAAGTCTCCTTTGTGGTTGGAGAATAGGTCTTACATCCTTTTCTATGTAAATGTGGTGTGTACATAACTGGGGATCAATTCCTTTCATGTTAGGATAATCCCATGCAAATGCTTCTTTGTATTTTCTCAGTAGATGGATTAGCTTGTGTTCTTGTTCTGAAGCCAGGTTGCCATTAATGTTTAAAGTTTTTCTTGGCTCAATTTCTACAGTTTTTCTATTTGATACAGAGGTAGTAGGTATTGTTTGATAGTGAGTGTCTTTGAGAGGATCTTCTTCTAATTCATTATCAAATGCTGCTTCTATCATATGACATTGTATGTGGGATCTAGATTTAGTCTGGCTAAGAAAGTTGTTAATGACATTATCCTTTGTTTGATCTTTGAAAGCGAGGACATTTTCTATGGTTAATGGGGATCTAATATTTTTGGTGAGGCATAATATAGGACATTTGTTAGTTTCCATTATTCTGACACTTGGCTAGGCTGGAGGATACAAGGATAGATTCTTGATATTAGCCCCTCTAGTTATGGTCATACTGCCTTGTCGGTAGCTAATATAAGAATCAACAGTTGCAAGCCAAGGTCTGCCTAAAATCAATGGATATCCATCAAGTCTGTTTTTGGGGTTTATTATCAGAAAGTCAGTAGGATACTCCCAGGAATCAACGAATACCATGACATCATGTAGTGTGCCTTCTTGCCTAACCACAGAATTGTCAGCGAGTTCTAATAAAGTGGAAGTTGGTTCTACTAATGTAATGCCCAGTTTTTGACAAGTGGTGGTTGTTAGGATATTAATCGTAACCCTTAAATCAACTAAGGCATTTGCAAAAGTTTGCCCATTGATTTGTACTGTTACTATTGGATTTCCTGGGTCTTCATATTTAACGGGTGTTTATTTTCCTGATAATAGGTTGGATAGGGTGCCAACTACTTGGACTGTTGGGTTATTTGTTATTCTCCTCCTTGGTTTTTTTATACATAGCTCTTTGATGGTCTTTGCAAGTATTTTGATGTCTTAGATGGCTTGGAGGAGTGGAATTTTTATGTACAAATTTTTAAGTTCTCCCAGAATGTCAAAATTAGGATGCTGTATAGGTCGAGGTGTACTTAATCATTCTAGGAATGGAGGAGAACATGTGATTACTTAATTATGAGTTTTCAATTTGATCACATCCTCTTCTTGCAGTGGTTGTTCTATAGGTAACTAATTTTCAACTTGAGTGGTTTTATCTCCCTCTGTTTCAATGATGCGCCCAGATCTTAATTGAAGGTCAGTACACTCCCTTAGATTGGTTCCTATCTCGGGTCTTTCAATTATTTGAATAGATTGGACCAGTTTGCTATTCGGATTAGGGTTGGGTTCGGCTGGGAGTTGTGGTATTAAGTTAGACTGGGGGTTTTGTTATAATGCTAGCAGTGTAGGTTGAGGGAGCGGAATGGTTCCTACTGGCTGATTCATCGGTCTTTGCCAGTTTGTCTACCAGGCTTGACTCTGTGAAGTAGGAGGGGACCATTGCGCTGGATATAAATTATTTTGCCAATATGATGGGACATAAGGAAAATTTGGCCAATTGGGTTGACTTGCTTGATTCGGCCATGGTGATGATGAACGGAATGGTTGTTGCGACCAATTCGAGAATGGAGGTTGATTTTTCCACATAGTATTAGAGCATGATATTGTGGAGGCTGAAAAGAAGAGGTTGGATTGGGGAATATACCTCATTGTCATAGATGCCATTAACGGTGCTGATTAAGAAGGTACACCAGTTTTGGCTCTTCTTCCACTTCTTTGTAGACTGCTTTCAATCCAGGAAGTGAGGGACAACTCTCTGTAGAATGGTCTTTTGTACAAATGGTGCAAACTTGAACCACATCTAACAGACATTCTTTGTGGTTGTGTTTCCTTCTGCACCTGGGACAGAAGATTGCCAAATTTTGTTCTACCTCTGCTTGTTTCTGCTTGGCCTACTTAATATCAAGTTGTGTTGTTAGAGTCCCCAATATATTAGTTTTGAAATTTTCTAATAAATTTCCAATTTCTGCGTGAGTTACTCCTTTAGCAGAAATTCTTTTGTGTCTTGCAAACCAATCATGTTCTACAGGTTTTAGTCTTGTGCTGCCTCTTGAACTCTTGATAAATAAATTAATAATGTCAGTAAAATTTTCTTGATAAATATCTCCTTTTCCTATAATATTTAATGTTTCAATCCATTATTCCTTCATTCCTCTAATTAATGTTGTTTTCAATACATTATCAGGTAAGGGTAATGATGCATAAGGAGATCTTTGAATATTATACTAAAAATGCTCAACATATTCTTCTAATGTTTCATTTGGTATAGCTACCATCTGAAATATTTCATCTTTTAACTCTCTAGACCTGCAATAATCCTGATACTTTTTTAGAAAATACTCTTTCATTTGATCCCCGTTATTTATAACACCACCACCCAACCCCATAAACCATCTCAAAGAAACCCCTTTTAATGTAGAGGGAAATAATTTCAGTTTCTGGGGATTGATGGTATAGTCATAACCTCTACACAACACATCAAATTCAAACAAGAATGCATCCAGATCTTCTGATGTAAGGCCATGAAATGTAGTGATATGTTGGAGGAGAATTGCTTTCATGGGAGCATTAGTTGTAGTGTCCATAATGGGATATTGCAGTGTAGAAGTTTGGGTGTTTGGCTGGTTTTGGGCCATTTGGTCAAATATGTGCCAATAATCTTTTGGGATGTCTAGGAGGGTATTCCTAGGCTGACGAGGGGGATTGGCTTTGACAAGAATGGCCTTAATCACACTTCCTTTATCTGGGATGATGAGAGTTCCTAATTTCTGGGGGGATTTTGGCTCTTGATGTTCTTCAACTTTGTTATGGATGATTTTTGTAGCATTTCCCTTATCTGGGCTGCTTAATGGTGGAATTATCCGAAGAGGAGATCTTGGTTCTTCAATTTCCCCAGTTTCTCCTCTCCCTTCACAGAGGTTGCTAAGGTTCCCTTCTTGCAATGATTTTGGGCTAGAATTCTCAATTTCTTGAAAATCTTGCTCTTCGGTGTAATTATGCACCTTAGTAAAGGCTATAGATGGTGATCCTGTGGCCTAAAGGGAACTAGTAGGTTTCCTAGAAGTAACTTTTCTGGGCCCTACTGAAGGCTGAGATTCTACTTTATTAAGGATTTTGTTTACAAAGGTTGATCGGCCAAGGGTCACCTGCCCCTTAGCTCTATCAGGCCTGGGTAGAGGTTTAGGATTCTTTTCTGGCTTTTTCTACTTAGTCATGCACACAAATCAACTGCAATTTCTACCCAAAAACATAGCAACAATTCTGCAGGAAAGCAGGCAGGGGAGCAAGGCTATTACATGCTCAGTATGCAGGTTCTTACCTTCTGTTTTTGAAACCCAATTCTCTCCTAGCAGGTTCTTACACTACTCTCGAAAAGAAACAAATGGCTACACTCTTCCCTGGCAATGGCACCAAAATGTCAAGCAGTAAAAGGGTCCTTTTCACCTCTATTTACCCTACATTAATTGTCAATCCAGGAATGATTTGTTATTTCAAAGAGTGTACTCAGTTTGAGGTGGTCATTTTTCAGAGTAATGCTAGTAGTATAGTGCTCTCAATACAACAGTAAATGGATGCTTCGAATGAAATATACTTGCAAAAAGAAACCTAGGATTCAAATCATGCATTCAGAAAGCTACAACAATTTATTAGTCAACGGTATAGTAATGGTAACTCTTCCCCCCATAAATTGATGCAATCAAGAAGGCACTCAAAGGAAGGATCGTCAAACTGGGAACTAGACAGTGTATGTTGATGTTCACTACAGTCTCATAGCTTCTGCACACCAAAGCAATGATAATCTTCAAATGACAAGAAATGGAATAGCAAATGTATTTATAAACAAGATTGAACAACAAAACCTTAACCTACGGAAATCAATGCAACAATAATTATAATCTACAGGAATTAAGTAACAACCTTTGAATTGAACGGCAAACAGAAATGGGACAACTGACTATCGGAAATAAGGTATAGAATAACAACTTAAATACGAATGTACAACAACCCAAGTTAAACACGCAACACACTTAATCAGTAAAGAGAACAGTAATTTGACCTTCGATACAATAAGCATGAATCACAACTATAAAGTAATAACAACTGCAATCATAATGGAATGGCAATCTCAAATGAACAACAGTCACCATTTAAGAATAAATCATATAGTAGTACCCATTTAGGAACATACAGCATGGTAATCTGTAATCGGATGGAAATCTGTAAGGAACAACAATGTTATATCAATTGTCAAAAGGAACAACAATGTGATACAAAGTTAGAATGAATAACATGGCATTCCTGTAGCAGATAACAACATTACTTAGTCAAGTGTATATAACAGAGCTGATATGTAAAAGAGAAAAGCATGTCAAATTACTGAACAGAGTAAATGGAAGAAATCACACCATACATAAACCAAAAATATGGTACAGGAGCAAGTGATCGACCAGGGTCAGGCCCTTAGCCTCCAGGGACTCACTGCTTAAGGCTACTCCAGAATCAATGATAGAACAACATCCAGGTTTTTATATTAAAACAATAAATAGAGTTACATCGAATCACTCTTCAAAGAGAGTTGATGTTCAAAGTTCAAGTACCAATAAGAATTTCATAAGAATAACAATAGTTCTCTCTCCCCCAAAGCTAATAGTGCTACCGCTTCTTATAACAGCCAAGCGATGATATCAACAATGTAGAGGATTGTTAAGATAACGATGATTTTCCAAGCTGTTAGTTTGTAGTTATCCTCTTGTTCTTTTGCGCCGATTGGAGATCTCCTTTTCCTTTTTCTGGCTGTTACGCTCCAATTTGGAGTGCCTTGTTTGAACACGGTTCCCTGACAAAGGGACAACAATTAACATGGTCTCCTTCTTTCCTTTGGGATGCCAGTCTTCTGTTTTCTCTTCTTTCTACATAGAAGAAGGGTAATTATTAGTTATTTCACATTACATATAAATCTTCTATATTTTATTATATTCTTTTGTCATATGCCTAGCTCATGATGTGAAAAGGTTGTGAGTTTTGAAGAAAAGATAACAAAGTAAATGAAAATAACATACCTTCTCCAGTGCTCAACAACACTCATGAAAGCAAGGAAGCAGTTTGGATGTAGAGATTGTGTTCAAGTATGGGGTTAGTAAAAGGAGTTATAAGCATATACTGTGACAACCAAAGTGCAAATTTCTTGGCAAAGAACCCTGCATAGCATTCAAAGGCAAAGCACATTAATGTTCAGTATTACTTTGTGAGGGTTATGATAGAAGAGAAAAAGGTGTTGCTCATAAAGGTGGACATTTTTAAGAATACTGCAGATTCATTGAAAAAAGTTGTGAGCTCTGAGAAGTTCTCTTGGTGTAGAGAAACAATGGGAGTTGCAGGGCTAGATAAATGACTAAGCTCTCTTCTGCCCCCCTGTGGAGAGAAAACAACAAGTGGGAGAATGTTGGGTTGTGTTATATTCATTCCACAACTAGCCCACGTAGTTAACTGGGGGGTTTGAAGGTTGTAAGTAACCCCACTCTATGGGGTTTGGGGTAGCATCCTGGAAAATTTTGTTTTTAAACCCTATATTAGGTTGGGTAGACCTACCTATGGTTTTGTGCATGATTTTTTTGCACATGGTTTTGGACACGATGGTTTTCGGTCCATGGTATTGGATGCTTTGGCATGTATAAATATTTATTGTAACATTTAAAGGAACATAATGAAAAATCAAGCTGGTAGTCCCAGTTTTGGGATCCAGGGGAAATCTCTGTGTATATGTGTTTTATGTGTTATGCTCTCACACTATTTATTTTCTACGTTTTATAATTCGTATGCAGGTAATTTCTGTATGAGGTTAAAAACTACACAATAATTGGTATCAAAGCCAAATTCGTTCAGGAACATTCTAACCACTAGAAGGTAGATCCATAAGGAATTATGTTAAGCCAAGAGAGTCAAGAGACTTACTCAAGCAAGATACTAGTCTTTGATGGGACAAACTATGCCTTTTGGAAATGTAGAATGGAAGCTTATCTTATGTCCCTAGGAGTATATGTTTTGAGTTTCATATTAGTATATTATGATGTCCCTGATGTCCCTCCCACTAATGCAGATGGTAAAAAATTGTATGGAAATTATTCTAAAGCCAAGAATGTCATTCTCTTTGGCCTTAGTCAATCCTAACTCGTAAATTTTATGCACCCCAAGTCTGCCAAGGAAGTGTGGGTGAAGCCCAATCATATTCATGAAGGAGATGATAAATTGAATCAAACTGAACTTGAAACCTTTAGAATGAGGTTTGAAATCTTAAAAACTAGTGAAGAAGAAAAAATAACAGAATACTTCCTCAAAGTTGATGAAGTAACCGATATGATTAGCAGACCCGTAAAGAAGTAAAGGAAGATGTAATTGTTCAGAAGGTCTTAAGATCTCTACCCATGATATTTAATGCAAAAGTATCTACCATTGAAGAAATGGTTGATTTAAATGATTTCAAGATGGATTATTTGCTTGGTACTCTCACAACCTATGAGATGAGAGTAGGAAGAGAGAAGTTTGAACCCAAGGAGGAAGCATTCAAAGTTTCCATGAAGGCCAAGGAACGCAAAGATCATCAATATTTCTCCAATTGTTAATCTAGTCAGGAGCTCGCTCTATTTTCTAGGAATCTAAAGTGTGGCTTAGGAAAATATAAAGGGAATTCTCCCTTCAAATAATTTGACTATGGAAGAGTTGGAGATTTTCCATCCAAGTGCCCTTGCAAAGAAAGGAAAAAAAAGGAAGATGAACAAAATTTGGAAACAAATCTTGAAAAATTTAGAAGAATAATTTCTATAAGAAAAAGGGGCTCTACTCCAAAGAGGATAGCTCAACACCAAAGTAAGACAAAGAAAACTCTTCAGAAGATGATTCAAATAAGTATTTACTCAATGGCATTTGGAGTAGAATTCAAGAAACAAGATATTACTGACCTTGAAGAGGAAGAAGAAGAAGCAGGAGTAGTGGAGTTTGAAAGGGAACTCATTAGTGCTCTTGATGAGTTAAAAAAGGCCAAGAGAAATAACAAGCAACTAAAAGAATGGTTTCAATGCACTGAAGAAGGTATGCACAACTCGGACAATATTGAGTTCATTTATCAAAAAGAAAAACGTGAAGAAACCATTAAAAGAAAAGATAGTTTAGCAATTACACTAGAATAAAAACAAGGAACATGTGAGAAACTACAAGAAGAGAACAAGCATTTAAAATAGGAGTTGTTCCAGGTAAATAAGGAAATGATCTTAAAAAAATGAAAAGATGAAATTATGTCCTTAAAAGCAAAATTAGAAGAAGGTAAACAAAAAGAATAAATTCTTCATGATTTGATCCATGAATGGGAACATAGCTATCAGAGTCTCAAGGCAGAGGTCGTCTCTCTGAGAACGAATCTTGAGAAAGTGGAAACCAAGAAAGGTATAAATGAAAAATTTGCAGAAGTAACAAGAAAGCTAGATCATATTCTAGATAGTAAAAGGTCTTCAGTAAAGAAAAGAGGCCTAGGATACTCTATAGCAGAGGAATATTGTATGGGAAAGATCAACTTCATCTTAGGCTGTGTTATATTCTTTCCACGACTAGCTCCCCTAGTTCTACTGGCAGGCTAGACGGGAGGTGGAGCCCCCCGTTCGTTGCATTGATGTCTAGTGGGAGGTTCACAAGGGGTTTGAGTGGGGTGGATAGTGCCCGTCTATGGGATCCGAGGAAGTGACCCGGGGAATTTTGTTTTTGAACCCATGGTTTTGTGCATGGTTTTCGCACACGGTTTTGGGCACGATGGTTTTCGGTCCATGGTATTGGATGCTTCCTCATGTATATATATGCATTGTAAAATTGAAAGGAACATAATGAAAAATCAATATGGTTGTCCTGGTTTTGGGATCCAGGGGAAATTATATGTGTATATTTGTTTTATGTGTTATGCTCTCGCTATTATTTATTTTCTTTTTTTAGAATTCATATGCAGTTAAAAATTTGTACGGGGTTAAAACCTACACTTCAAGTCTGTGGGATTTGATATCAAAAATCTCCTCTCAAAGATCAAAATTCCCTCTCTACCCTAATGAGTGATGTTGAATGTTTCAAATGTAATAATTTTGTGAACAAGGCGAGTACAGAATTAGGTTTAAGTACCCATCTAAGTCCTAGAACACTCGGTAGCCAACTTTTCAAAAATATAAGGAGAATCGGAAAGAAAAATCTAGAAAGAGAATGGAATGTGGAATTTCTCTATCAGTACATAATTAAGAGAAGATATGGCATGTGGATAGCAGTTGTTCCAAGAATATGACTGGGGATAAGATAAAAATTTTGTTGCTAAAAGAAAAGGACAAAGGGAACAATGTCACTTTCAACAACAATGCCCTAGCAAGAATTAAGGGTAAGGGCATAGTCAGTCTTGATCAAAATAATAAAGACCAAAATGTTTTGTATGTAGAAGGTATCAATCATGGATTTCTTAGTTTCAGAGAGATCTGTGATAATGGCTATAATGTGACCTTTTGATCCAAGGATTGTGAGATCCAAAATGGATAAAATGGAAAATTGGTGGGAAAAGCAATTAGAAAACACAATAATGTATGTGTTTGATGAATCTAGAGCAAGCTAATATTTGAGCAAGACAAATGAAGCTTGGTTATGGAATAAGAGACCTGATCATATGAATTTTGACAGTTTGATAAGATTCAGAAAGTTGGGAGCTGTGAGAGGATTTCCAAGATTGTCAAAGGATGATAGTTCAATCTACAACTCATGTCAATTTTGTAATTAAACTAGAACTCATTTCAAGACAAAATATTTCTCTTCATCTAGACCATTGGAGCTAATTCATACAGATATTTGCAGCCCAACTAGAGAAAAATCCTAAGAGGAGAGATGTATTTTTGTTGCTTATTGATGATTCTACTAGGGCCACTTGGATCATGCTCTTAGAAGGAAAAACAATACCATTCAAACATTTAAAAAAATTTAAAGCTTAGGTAGAAAATGAGAAAGATCTAAAGATCAAATGATTAAGATTAGATAGAGGAGGATAATACACTTCAAGAGAGTTTAAATAATTAGGTGAAGAGCATGGAATAACGAGGAAATATTTTGTGGCTAGAATTCCACAACAAAATGGATTAGTTGAGAGAATGAAAAAAACAATCTAGGAGATGGCCAAAGCTATGATCGATGAAGCAGATGTACCTCACAAATTCTAGGGAGAGGAAACACAAGTAATAGTGTACCTATCAAACATAACACAAATTAGGCCTATTAGCAATAAAATTGCCTTTGAGTTGTGGAAGGGAAGACCTGCATCAGTTAAACACTACAAGGTGTTCTGGATCAAATTCGTTATCAAAAGGAAAGATGAAAATCCAAAAAAATTGATTCACATGTTGATGACGATATAGTTATTGGGTACTCTTATCAAAGTAAAGGATACAAGTATTATAACAAAAGGACAAAGAACATTGAGGATTTCATTGATGTAGTAGTAGATGAAATAGCTTCACAAGCTGAGTCCTCCAAAGGAAAATGAACTCATATGGAGAAGAGAGTCTAGCCATGAGGCCCTCAGATCATGGTCAAACAGAGCTAGATAATGAAGATGTAGAAACGCACACAACCCCAAGGCCGAAAATAGCTTCCATGTATGTACAAAAAGAACATATTGACAGTCAAATTGTTGGAGATCAAAGGCTTGGTGTTGAGACCAGGAGGAAATTTGTTGGTAGTTCAAGTTGTGCAAATTTTTCTCTACTATCTCAAGTTGAGACTAAAAATCTTAGTTAGGAAAGTGAGTCCAAGTCCTCATTGAGAAATATGAATGAAGAACTTGACCAAATTGATAAGAATTACACTTGGGATCTCGTTCCAAGACCCAAAGAGAAAAATGTCATACATACAAAATCAGTCTTCAAAAATAAGCTAAATGAGAAGGGTCAAGTAATTAGGAATAAGGATTGATTGGTCTACAAAGGGTATGCTCAGATAAAGGGGATATATTTCGAGGAAAACTTTGCACCAGTAGATAGAATGGAATCTTTCATAATGTTTCTTTCCTTTTCCAGTCATAAAAACTCGAGGTATATCATATGGATGTGAAGTCGACATTTCTCAATAGAGATCTGGAAGAAGAAGTTTATATTGAGTAGCCAGAAGAATTCACACTCACCAAAAATGAAGGGTTTGTTTGCAAACTAAAAAAGTACTTCTATGGACTCAAACAAGCTCCCAGAACATGTTATACAAGACAATATTGATACTGTCAACAACAAGTATTTAAGAAAGGCACTGTAAACAACAATCTATCTATAAAATATGAAGATGATCATCTACTAATTGTAAGTGTATGTGGACGACATAAGCTTTGGAAGTGACTTGGAATGATTGGGACATCAGTTTGTAAACTATATGCAAACAAATTTCAAGATGTCCATGATAAGAGAATTTTCATTCTTCTTAGGATTTGCAAATTTCATCGAAAACTCAAGTATTTTACTCCCAATCCAAATACCTATGAGAAACTTTGAAAACGTTTGGGCTGGAAGATTGCAAGTCAATTAGCACACCCATGGTTACACACATCAAATTTTGCAAAGAATATGAGACGCTGTTGGTAAATGAAACTGACTACAGATCAATGATATGAAGCTTCTTGTAGCTTCCATCTTTGAGACCTCACATCATGCAAGAAATGGGTCTTGTGGCCATATTTCAAGATTTCCCTCATTAAGTCATGTCATCACTGCCAAAAGGATTTTCAAATATCTTTAACGGGTAGAAGATTATGGATAGTTTAACTTGAATGCATATACTGATTTTGGTTGGGTGGGCAGTATTTATGATAGGAAGATCCCTGTGGTGAAACATTATTTTTGGGAAAATTCTTAGTGTCTTGGGTCAACAAGAAACATGACTCCATTTCATTATCAACTGATGTAGCAGATTATATTGCAGTTGCCACATGTTTCTCACAAATTCTATGGATGCAACAAACTTTGAAGGTAATTAAGGTAGAGTTAAGTGATCCCATTCCAATCATGCATGATAATACTAGTGCCATCAGTATCTCTACGAATCTTGTCAAGCACTCAATGACTAAGCACATACCTATCACGTTCTATTTCTTAAGCGAACATGTTGTAGTTATTGTTGTTTGAATTGAATATGTGGCCACTAAATACCAACTTGTATAAATATTTAATAAGAAATTGGTAAGAGAACCCTTTGATTATATCATGAAGCTGTTAGGGGTTGTGACTCCTTCTCCAAAATGACTCAATTATAATGTGTGTTGTAAGCTACTCATCATGTGGGATCAATCAAAGAGTAAGCTACAATGGTTTAGGGGGAGCTTTCAAGAGAATTCTTCAAAATTGAGGATAAAGGGGGAGAAGATTACTCATTCTCAGGATAAGAGAAAAAATGAAAAAAAGCATGCCTGGTTTTAGGGCGGTTTACATTGTTTCCATCAATGCCAAAAGGCATGATTGTTGGTCAATTGGAACTGAATGATTGGTCAGTAGCACTTGGTATGTTGGAATTTATGTCAATCAGACTAGCATTGAGGTCACAAGTAACAATTGTTAACATTTATGTGAGCATGATTGTTCTGAGGGAGTCCCACGGTTTCTATAATATTCTGTAGAGAATCATCATAATAGCAAGCTTAGTGGAGAATCCACAAAAAGATGATTATGATGGTTGTAAGTCCCAAAGTTTTTAAGATATTATACCTCAAAAGATCATCTTAGTTTCTCCTTAAAGTGGCATAGTTAGATATTCTTCTAGAAGAGATTTCCAATGGTATGCTAAAATCTGGGAAAGGCCTTTTCGATAAGGAATTACATGTAGTTGAAGTTTGTAAATAGGAAAGTTCATTCCTCAAGACTTGGGTAGATTTTGAACCAAGGTTGGGCATAATCGGAAGTTGGCCCTAGTCAGAGGTCGAGGCCATGTAGTAGAGTTGGCAAGAGAAAATTTTGACCAACTGACCCCCAACTGGTGTGGGGTCATCTCTAAGTTAGAAGTTGGGCCTAGTCAGATTTTGGGGTCGTGTAGCAAAATTGGCAGCATAAACACTCCCAAACCCCGACCTGTGTGGGACCTAGTATATGAAATGTGGTAGATAAAATTAGCATGATGCGGCAGTGGGGTGGACACGTGGAAGGAAGATTTGAAATTCTTGGGTAGCCTAATGGGGAAAATATAGGTGACATGTGTCACCATAGAGAAGGTGCCACGTGGCCTAGACAATCTCTGCATGATATAAGATGATGATATGGCAAAACCTTGAAGTTTGTGCCAAGGGGATGGTTTGTGATTAATTTCTTGTTTATTTGGTATTCAACATTGAATCAATAGAACAAGCCAAAAGTAATCAAAAAGGATTTAAGTTAAGCCTAAAGGAAAGTTGGAGTTGGAATAAATATAGATGCATAAGTAATTGAAGTGCGCCGACTCTGAACTCCTCGACCTACATTGGAAGGTGTACCGGGTCATGGGTATGTGGTGATTTTATGTGCTATACACTTGAAGAATTTTGTGTTGAACGTAATGTATTGCTAGTATATTGTATATAGTCATATGAACCAAGGCTCAAATAGCATACTAGAAAACCTAGAGTAAATGGAGTTGAAAGGAAAACTAAGATACAAGGAAACAAGGACCTCGACCTATCACATATTAGTGTTGTCCAACAAAATCAAACATGAGGTATTCTCACACCATGAATAGATAAATGAGAATAATGGAGATTAGGCCAAGCTCAATGAATCCATGTTTTTTGTACAAGAAAACTTTAAATGGAGGAGATATTTGAGTATGCAGGTGGACTGAGAATTTATTCTCTACATGGTATAATCGCTAGAGCCCATTCTCAAATGTAATACAATTACGGTGGCTAGGTGTTGGGATGTAATAGGAGAATGAAGAGATTTTCAAGAGTACACACTTAGGTAGAGTGAAGCCCAGAGTGATCCTTGTTGAAGAACCACAAACATTAAGTGGACTAAGCCTGCCTACAAAATTAAATTTATATGCCCACCCTCCACATTAAATTAGTTTTCATGACTGAGAACACAAGATACAAAATCATGAAAGAGCCTTATTGTTTTGGGTTCATTATTTGCATTAATTATAATGCATATATAGTTGGATCCAATTTTGAGTGATTAATGCAATTGTAGTGGTATTTCACTCTAATGGAATAACAACATGAAAGGCCATGAAAAATTACACTTCCAGGCACTGCGTTGCAGAGACAACATTGATCACAGCGTAGTAGAGGAACAAAATCATGGAGAGAAGTTATGCAAAGATGGGAAGTGTAAAATTATTTAGAGTCATAGAGTGGAGTGCAGTGGGTGTGTGACTTAGCTAAGTGCCACTGAGTGAAGGTGTGTTATAGGGTCAAGACCTAATCTTGTTGAGCAGCATTGACCATATTTCGGAGGTCAAATGGTGAGCTTAACTAAGGGAATTGATACTGGATTAGACCAGAATAATTTTTCAACGTATATGCATTCACGTTTGTTTTCAGTTCGAAAATTGTATGAAAGGAAGCACAGTGACTAGAGCAGGTAGTGGCCTGTATTCTTAAGAGGTGGGTTCCTCATGACAAGTATTGGCTCTCTGTCTTAAAGGCAGCTAGTGCCTCCTGTGAGTCGGTGTTGAAAAACAAATTGATGTAATTAAGTAGGTGCTTAATTTACATCATAAAAAAAAAATAGATTGGTGGTTTTCTCCCTTTGGGTTTCCATGTAAAAATACCTATATCAATATGTGTATGCTTCTCATGTGATGGGTTATATGTACGTATGAATGCCTTATCTTGTTTTTCATTTGTACTGTGTATGAAAGCTCTCAGAAGTAGTTGATTGTAGTGAAAAGAATCAAAGACTTATACTTAAATTTTTAAAGAACCTCACTATGACTGGTTCACCCCCTGAGTAATTCCTTATTCCAACAATAGGATGCCCGATCGATTTCAATATGCCATTTGTCGGAATCCCCCATTAGGTTTCATTGAAAGAGTCTCAAATTCATAGAATAATCCCCCAAAGAGTTATAGGAACACCATAAATAAAAGGTGGTGCTATGTGTAGAAGGATTCCCACCACATTGCCCTCCAAGCATAGGAATATCAAAGGGTAACCTAACTAGCATAGGTTTCCACTAGGATAATGACATATGGGATCATTCGTCAACTTAATCAAATCTAGTAAATCAAGAGGTGTTAGAAAATGAATTTAAAATTGCCCAAGAAAATCATAGGGTCATAACCCCCTAATGGACCATAAAGTCCCCCCATACCGTAGTTAAAGGTAAAAGGATTTGGACCAAGTTTATAGTTCATCACAGTATACTGATATCCTAGGCCAACAGAAGGATTATTTCCCCAATAATATCTTACCCAAGGGTGCAAAGGAATATTGTAGCCTTGGCTACCCACATGATTGTACCGAGCACTAGAGAAAATGCTTCCATGTGGAGAAGAACCACCATAAGTATGAGAGCTCATAGGAATAGTGGTTACTAATGGGGATAATGCCCCCAAGTATACTAGACCCCGCAAAGAAAAATGAACCTCCAGAGTAGGGTGTCCTCCAAACATAGAAGTTGACGAAGGTTGAGAAGTACTTCCATAATTAAAGTTGCCCCAAGGTTGACTAGAAGTCACAAACTATCCCCTGATCATATTCCAAGAAGTAAAACCTCTCATGCTAAAGATAGGAATCACAAGTTGAGATGAGCTAGGAGTAAATATCCTAGCCCTTGTAGAGTTATAGGGGTTTTCCCTAATGTTATTGCCCCAACAACCCCGCTTAATATTTCACAGAAATAAAGGGCCCTCATATAAAATTTCGAAAATGTTTCTTTTATTTGTGTTTGGATTCCTATTTTTAGTGATTTTTGGTTTACCTACTCTTTCTTCTTTTATTTTCCCATCACCTCCACCTCAACCATAATTTTCTAGCAATATAAAGTTTTCCCCATTTCAACTCTGTGATCAAGAGTTATGGCTATTTGAAGTTTTATCTTTTTTAACTATTTTGATGGTATGCCATGTCATATCAATAATGAATCTTGCTATTATAACCATATATTTTAATTCAGATTTATCTTTACTTTTATATATGTTTTATCTTATTATTATTATTATATTTGAATTTTGATTTATTTAATTATTATTTGTTTTTTTTAAATAGTTTAATCCATATAATTTATTCCTTTTTTGTTTTATTTTGTATGTTTTTATTTTTATTTTTTATTTATTAATTATTATTATTATTGTAAGCTTGGCAGGACTACATCTTCAACATGTCCAATATATCACCCTGATGAGGGCATGGAATTGAACCCATGATTTCACATCAAGAAATTCCTTAACATAGAACCTGATCACCGATGTCCAGTATACCACCCCGATTAGAGCGGGAAATTGAACCTGTGACTTTACATCAAGAAATGCCTTAACATAGCACTCGATTACCGATGTCCAGTATAACACCCTGATTGGGGCAGGAAATTGAACCTCTGACATCACATCAAGAAATGCCTTAACATAACACTCAATCACCAATGTCCAGTATATCATCCTGATTGTGGTGGGGAATTGAACCTGTGACTTCACATCAAGAAATTCGTTAACATAGCACTCGATCACCGATGTCCAACATATCACTATGTTTCCAACATATCACTCTGTTTGTGGCAGGGAATTGAACCCATGAATTCACATCAAGAAATTCCTTAACATAGCACTCAATCACTATCTATCCAAGACCCCGTGGACTATTAATTTATTATTATTAATAATTAATAATAAAAAAATTAAATAATTTAATCCATATGATTTATTCTCTTTTGCTTTATTTGTATATGTTTTCTTTTTATTATTTTATATATTATATTTTTATGGGCACATTGGTACTCCTCCCAACCTCTAGGTCCCTCCATCATACTTCCCATTTTTATAACATAATTAAGTAAACTCACAAAACATTATATACATTTTATTTTTTCCACCATGTGCATGTGGGATAATCCGTTTATCATTTAAATCAAGGGTTATTGAACATCAACTTTTTAGAGTGACATCTTTAGTTTTACGACTCCAAATTAAGCACGATATAGCTCGTTGGAAAACTAGAATCATGGAGAATATTTTGAGAGAGATAATATTGGAAAATTAATGAGAAAAATACTTGACATGATTGAAATAAATTAGTGCATGATTTTTTTTTTTTTTTAATTTTTTTGTTTCTTTAAATTTGTTTTGTTTCTTATAATTTTCTTTTGTTAGTTGATTGTACAAGTGTGGATGTTAAACCATACAGGAGTGTTTTTTTTTATGAGAAAAGGAAAGAAGATAAAATCCCAAAAATTCGGGAAGATGATAAGAAACTAAAAGAAGAAATAAAAGAGAAGATCAAATGTTGAGATTTAATTGCACGAAAATGTTCTATAATAAATTTTTATTTTTAGAAATTAGTTTGGGAATAATTGAAATAATACATTTCTTATTCTCTATTATTTATACAATTCTTTTCAAAGGAGAAGGGTTGGAAACTTTTGCACTTTAAAACTCTCATTTTCTAATCAACATTTTATAGTCAATTTTTTGAAGACCAATTCAAGCATTGATATGTTGATTAAATGTTGCATGATCTATTAATTGTTTTACACACATTGTTGGTATTTTTTTTCTCTTTCATTCATATCAATCTTTATTGAATGTTGGAATATATTTCTATTTTCTATTTTGAAACGCTAAAGTATATTGTTTTGTTGAATTGTTTTTAATTTACTCAAATTTATTCTTAGTTTATTTTTAATGAATTGGCCTTAATTTTCCAATATTGAAAAATATTGTTTAAATATATTGGTCTCGTTATCAAGATGGAATTATTTTCTATCATTTAGACTTAACAAATTGCATTAAGGTAAAATTATAAAAGCATAAAAATAAAGCCAAACTTTTCATAAGCTCTTTAAAACATTGATAAGAAATCAATTTAAGTGGTTGACTAGACCCACATTTATGAGTTAGAGTTATCACCAATTTAAACATCCACATTGTTTTCTCAAAGTACTACATTTGAGTGATCCCCCCATCACCTATTCTTTAGATTGTTCAAGCCAACTCCACTAATACACAACAAATTATATATTTGTTTATAGATACCTGTAAATATTTAGGATGATTATATTACACTAGTGTTAGGTAATATATTTTCTTTTTTAGATTAGTACAAGAACTGATCCTTTTTTTAGAGAGTATATAGTCATACCAAATGAATAGGGGCCTAATTGGGACCCTGATTGGGCCAATACTCAATCGTTGTAGGAGAAATTCATATGCTTGTCAATAATTTAGCACTAGGAGGGTAGAATGGCATGCTAACCTCTGTAACTTTGCACATTAAGTTATTTCTTTTGAATGGATCTTCCCAAATCCCTATCTTCGTTTTCCTCCATATTGGAGTATCTTGCAACACTCCATTAAATATCTCGTAGAAATAGGATTTGTAATTTCTATTCATCAGAGAGGAAAACACATTACATTTTGCATATGTGCTAAACCCATTTCACGAAAAATTCTTGCTTATAGCCATGGAAGAAAACATTACAATGAAACAGAAACCCAAGGGGTTGGAAACCCTAGGCCAAAGAACTCTCAAACCAAAAATATTGGAATGAAGGCCTGCCGATGAAGACCTCAAAGGGGAGCATATGTCAAAGCCCAAAAACATGCTGTGAAAACCATGCAACAGTCAGGAAAACATTACAAATTGGAAAAAACCATGAAAGAGCACCAGGACCATAGAATAAAGCCTTAAGGAGGGGAAATTCTAGAAGTGGAGAATTAGGGCCAAGTAGTCCATAGCAACTCATGGAAAATTCCAAAATTTGGTGACCACAGACACAACTAAAAGATGAGAGACCACAAAATGAAGGAAATTGGCTATGGAAAACCATGAGTAGATGAATCCCCATGTAGAAGACACCCACAATAGACATGAATAATGACATGGGAATCCCAAAAATTCCAAAACACCTACATCAGAGTAAGGTCCATTCACCAATGATGATAGTTGCATCCACAAGGATAATACCTTGGTGGAAATATAACCAGGGGAGTAAACTAGGTTTATCAAGCCCACCCCCACTCCGTCAACTCCTTTGCCAACACTCCACTAAAGGTAGTTAATATTTTGTCAAAAAATAAATTTGATGGAAAGGGTAAACTTGTTTCATATCATCATATTAATAAAATTATTCAAAGTTATGTTTCTTGTAACATGCTTCATGAAGATTTCATGTGCAGAGTTGTTTCCTGACTTCAAGGTTTCTCAAAGATTTGGTGTGAAATGTTGATGGTAGCATCTATCAATTCTTTGGACTAATTTATAAATGATTTTTTCCTTTTTTCTTTTTAATTACGATGATTATGATAAATTATGTGAAGAAATTATTAATATTAGGATGAAACGAGATGAAACTTTGGAAGTGTTTCTACAAAATTAATTCATATTTGTTATGGATTTCCTTTCAACGACATGTGTTCTATTAGTAAATGTTTTGAACATATTATTTCTCTCTTTGACAATCATCTGGAAATAATTTATAATAAATTTAAATCGTATATTAACTCTCATCCATATAATGTTTTAGATTTTGAATGTCTAGAACTTATAAATGCACAACATTGTATAGACAATGAGGTTTCAGGTAATCAAAGCGTTTTGAATAGTAATGAATTTTTTCTTTTCTAATCCCAATATTTTTAACATTTTTCTTAGGCATGGAAGAATTTGATTAAACAATCCATGTTCATAACATAGAACAACCATCTCATAGTTCAAATGACCAGATTCAAGATCAATTTCCACAAAGCTCTATTATTAAATATATTCCATCATAAAAAGCTCTTAGATGTCTTTATCTTGACAAATCTAATGGTATGATTTTTCTTCCATATTTTTATTCTGAACATGACAATGTTTTAAATAATGCTTCATGTTCATATTTATGAGAAGAGAATATAATGGATGTTGATTAGTTAACTATTAGAGAATAAATGTTTAAATCAAACTTGAAGGTTAACGATTCACGTAATGAATTTCATTTTATTACATCTTGCACCCATTATTCATTATTGTTGGAAATCTTACATGATATTGAGAGTGGGAGGTGAATCATTATTGTTTCTTATGACAAGTTTAACGAATTATCTCTCTTTCTTAAACTTTAACTAAATCACACATTTAATTAACATCACTTCATAATCTATTAAAAGAAGATAACATGTCCATAACCATGATCATATGATAACCAATACTAATAAGCATATAACCATGAGATAAAACACACATAAATCATAAACCATCAATATTCATAACAACAACATATCAATAATCCCATCACACAAGTACACCAAATGTAAGGTTGAAACCACAAGGGTAAAAACCACCATTAACAAATAGTCTTCTTCTTCATCTTTTCATTAATACTGAATCCTATTTTACATATAATTCATTGGCTTCCACTAGTGTGCAAGGCTCTAATTGAAATTCAATGTGAATCGCCATTCCCATAAACCATGTAGGCCATCACCTACTGAACGTCACCACCTTCACCAGTTTTCCATCCACGACTCCCATAAACCATGTAGGCCACCACCTTCACTATTTTTCTAGCCACCACTAGAAGGAAGCCTCTACTTCCTTATTAAGCCTCCAACCTCTAAAAGAAGGAAGCCACTACACCATTGGAAAGCCACCACTCACATACAGGCCTCTACCTACAACACTGAAGACCCCAATATTCAAACACCTATGGACCTCAGTTCATCTATTTTCAAAATATGGCCCATCTATTCTACATACAACAAAATCGTGAGCCTCTTTTCATCAATATTCAAACAAGACTCATAATGACTGTGATCAATCGGAACTGAGACAACCTATGATCTTACATTATCTCTTCCAATATATTCATCAAGCACTCAACAATAAATGACAACATACAACCAAGTTATGGCTCTCATACTGTCATCCATATCAACACAGAAGATATCTTGCTTACAACTCTAATCATAATACAACCAATAGCATTTACAAAAATCTTGCAACACCATCACACATCAAATATCTAGCATACACACTCTCAATGCATCTCCATCAATAGCATAACAAATCTGAATAAAAGTACTCAACCATTATGTAACAACAGAGTATCCATACAAAACATAGATACAATGCTATAGCCATACAAATGAAGTCTCTTCCCTTGTAAACAAAAATATATCAATGATACAACCAAATAGGTGGGTTATCCTCTTCCTCTCTACTATATACAAACATTGGATCTCCCTACAAGACACCATTAGTTTCAACAATTAAAACATTTTGATTAAAAGCTTCTTTCCACTAATAAACCTTTAATACACTTTTTTCATACATTGTCTCAACCATCAGATTGAACTATGCATCTTGATGCACCTTTCTACATACTCCTCTCTTTCCATTGATGTCTCTTTATTCACATGCTTTAGGAGCTCTACCTCTAGCCTCTTCATAATAATCTGCTTGGAATTATGCACAATATTTAACCCCACATTTATCCATTTCTACTTCTACTTAAACTATTTAAATGATTCTCTTCATTACTCAAGGAATCAATACGTTCACACCTTAATTATTATCCAAATCAATTTTTCCAGCTGTAGAATAAGTCAATTAAACTTTCAACATAAAAGAACGAGAAAATACCCTAGTTACTACCCTTGGATTTCACTGGGGTGCACATAGAATATAGAAAAATCCATTCAAAAATAGTAATGTGGGTTCTCCTTTTAGGAAGAGAATTATAACACAACCCAGAGGTGTAATCACCTACATTATAATGCAAGTTCTTCTCATGCAACATGTGTTACCCTTGAGAAGCCTCCTCTCCTCCATCTTCTCAACTTCAAAACTTCTATAACCTATTCATCAACCTCTACAAGAAACTCCTAAACCTATAGAGCCTCTACAAATATATGTCATGTTTATGATAGTCATGATTGAACCTCCAAACCTCCTCAATTTTCCTCTGCAAGTATCAAGACATCATCATAAATCTCCACAATGATAGGTACATATTCATCCTCCTACAGCTTCTCCAAAACCTGTTAAACCTTCTCCAACTCTTCTGCGTCATCAAGAACATCTAGGTAAGGGACTACCTTGCTAGCCACATTTGCATCAAGTTAGGATCATGAAGGCCTACTTGGCCAAACAACTCTACATGGATCAACATATCTACATGAAGTCAACACCTTTGCATAAAAGAAACGATAAATTATGTCTAGTAGATATTCACATTGACCGTAAACCATGAGATCCTATTTGGTCCCTATAATACTAGTGATTACGCCATTACTATTGTAGTTGTACCCCTTATTAATATTGTTGTGCCCCTATTGTCTCCATATTGTTATTACTGTGCCCCATAGAATCCCTCTATTGTTATTTTTGTGGCTTT
>APFE030784820.1:51923-75551 GCA_000404065.3 Pinus taeda | reverse complement strand
ATTTGAATCATCCAAGAATTGTTCATTTGTGTAATGTAAAGGAGGTTCCCCCTCGAAGAGGCTGAATTCTAAGGCATTGATCTATCTTTTCTATCTTTTTGTGAGCTAGTTTCATAACAGTCTTAGCTTACGGAGCAGTAGAATAAATGCAATGGAAGAGAACCATTGAAGTAATGGACATGTGGTGGAGACCACTATAGGAGGTATTTTACATCGTATCAGGGAGTTAGGCCTAAGATCTACAGTGCGCAAGAGGCACATGTAGTTAGTGATGTAGGTTACAACATTCCCCGGATCTATGCAACAGTTGATAAGATGCAGGAATATCACGAGGCACCCATCATCAAGGTGGAAGGTGGAACTAGAAGGAGAGTTCTAGTTACAGCCTCAATCCAGGTTGCAGCATAATAAGCTTATGCTCTAGAACTGAGCAATAGAGCAAGTTAAAGTCCATGGAAGCACTTTGGGCCCAATGAAGCTACATGGAAGATGGTTGATTAGATGCGGGCATAATAGTTGGTTTCTAGTGATAGCTGAATTCCTCAAGGGAATTGAAACCCATTGAGAGATGATACATGCATGTGTTTAATTGCAGGGTGGCATGCTTAGTACAATAGGGTAAGGCAACTGGTATGTTGTTATATTTATTAATGCATTGAAAATTGTGTGTTTATGGCAGTATGATGTGGGGAATTATATGGAAAAAGAGACTTCCATAGATTTTGAAGAAGGCTTAGACTGAGATTTTAATTATGAACCCTTGGAAGCGTTGGGAACCCATGGGGGTTGATTCATGGTGTTTTTTGAAAGTTTCGTGCTTTCAATGTTTCATGATTTGTTTGTGGTGTTGTATGGTTGTATGGATTTCTATGATTTCTTCATCTTTCTTATTGTTCTTGCCTTTTATGTTTTGAGGTTCTTGGTAATTTTTTTGGGGAAGAGGAAAGTTAATGGAGCTCAGGGAGAGCTGAGTGGAACCCAATAGGAAGTATAAGACACAGATGAAGCCCGACGCATGAATAAATGGAAACTAAAGACAAGAATATGACAACTAGTTGGGTTGGTTGGGTCCATAGGGATAAATGCATAGTGGTAGGACAATCATGAGAAAGGTAAACAATAAAATTAAAGTAAATGGGCTCGAGATAATAGATGCCTTAGCTATGTTGGGAATTGTCATTCTCAATTTTGTGCATGCTTTGCATAGATAAAGGAAGTTCTCTTAACCTTGACCTTATGAGCATTGGTAATTGTGTTGTGATCATGATTATGTTAATGTTTATATATAGGAATGCCATTGTATGACATGGTCATCATGGATCATTCTTGCGGAAGAATGATTGTTTTATGCAGGTGAATGGCATGGAAAAGTTCTTGGTTTCATGAGGAATCAAGTGGGTAAAGTAGCTCTGGAAGATCTATGATTTTAATATCATGTGGATATGATTTTGATATTCTATGCTTATAACTATGCCCATGTTTATACTATGAACAAGGAAGTGAAAGAGATTGGTTCTCAAAATCCCCAAAGGCTGTGGGTTGGGATAAGATCTCTAGAGCACTGTAATAGCTTGGTTTCCCTCGAGGCTATGGGTTGGATCCTTGTAACAACTTGGGTTCCCTAGAGGTTGTGGGTTGAGATAATAGTCCCTAATATCTTGGATAGCTTGGGAAGAGACCAATCACAAGTTAATATATGTAGAGGTCATTTCTGAAGATTTCCACATATATGCTTTGATTTTAGCAATGTGATCTATGGCATACTGGGACAAGCATGGATAATTAGAAAAACCATAAATCCTAGGTTTGGATTGTAGATGCATGTACTAAGGTGTGGGGAAGACACTAGAGGCAAGAATGCCCTATAGAGACGGTGTGGTTTCTGGATGTGTAGTATTGTTGTTGTGTACATGTTGTACAAGTTGTGTTGTGTACGTGTTGTATTGTGTCATGTGTATTGTGTATGTGTGGTGTTGTATCATGTGTATATGTGAAAGTGTTGTGGTACACGTGCGTAGGTGCATTTGTTGTATAATTTGTCGGGACAGGTAGGTATTGGACTATCTAGATTAGCTTGTTGTTGATATTGAGTGTAGAGGTAGTATAGTCTCTAGATTCCCTTGTTGTTGATATTGAGGGTAGAGGTGGTATCATCTTTGGATGCTCTTGTTTCTAATATTAAGGGAGGAGGCGGTGTAGTCTCTAGATTCCCTTGTTGTTGATATTGAGGGTGGAGACGGTTTAATCTTTGGATTCCCTTGTTGCTTTGGAAGATAAGAGAAGAGAATTCACTAGGTGCTTGCCAGGTTTGGCAACCTATCTAATGTGTGTACATGGTCAAGAGAAAAGAAGACACTAGGTACTTTCTGGTTTGGAAACCGAAAGAAAATAACAACTTGAAGATAAGTATTCATATTTTATTTTAGTTTTTAATTTCAAAATTATGAACATAATCTAAGATTTTGATTTATGATGGTTGAGTTTTGAACTAACAAGATGTGATATTTTTATATATGATGATTTGATCAAGGAGCTAATTTGACTTATTGTGATAGGAATCAAACAAAATTGCAAGTGTCCCCTTATTGACGAACTATTAATGAGGTATGATTTGATTTTATTATAATTCCTTTTAATTCCATGAAAATTATCTGGTTTGTATAGGAAAACATGAAAAATTCCTGGTTTGGGTGGTTGGAACTGGTTGCAAGAGTGTTAGAAGAAAAAATAAAATGAATTGGTACATGCAACATTATGTTGGTAAAGGAATTCAAGAGCAAGGCCATTGTGGGACACTTGTACCCAATAATGTCCATTGATTGCCATAAAATGGTATGACTGGTATGATGGTTTTGAGGCAGGGACATGCCTTCGTTTTTGAAACCTTCTAATATGAGGATACCTTGCTAAGGAATGGATCGCCCAAGGGAATGGAATGCAGGGAAGGGGATGCCTGAACTTGAAAGGTGAGTGAATGCATGAAAGAGGGTGACAGGATTTCCTGAGGGACTAGGAAGTAGAGAAGGGAAGGCTGGGGAATAAATTTCTTTTGGTCATTATCATTTCTGAATGGAACTAGAAGCACATTGGGAGTGTGCCCAGAAATAATGAGTCGATAGTTGTTCATTGAGAGAATAAGGAGCACAATGATTGTAAAGTTGAACATTGAGACAAACATTGATTTTAGTAGTGGATTCTGGACTTCCTATGAAGGAGGTGAATCCCTGGTACTACTTTTGAGGGTGAAGGTGTGAGCCTCTGGATTCCCTTGTTGCTGATGCAAAAATCATATCCTTTTATTTGCTAGTTAAAGCAAATGTGAGTATGTATATGTGTGTATATTATTCTAAACATCATATCCTTTTATTTGTTGCTTGAAGCAAATGTGCATAAGTATATATGTATATAATTGTAACTACTGCATCGAGCTATGTTTATAAATCTCCATAAGAAATATTGTTGGTCATAAGTGTCATAGAATAATGAGGACAGTGTTCCCCTAAGGGGGAAGTGTTTGTAACTACCCCAGGTTGATTTTCTGTGTAAATAAATTTAACCAAGGTCATGGGAAATGTATTCAGAGTTGAATGGAGGGAAAAACATTATAGTGGGCATCACTTGTGGTTTATTATTAGCTAAGGAAATTGGCATTGGCAAATGAAAAAGGTAATAAATGATAAATTAATATGAGAAATAGAGGAAAATAGGAAAGGGAGATGAAGAGACACAAATATGCATG
This sequence comes from Pinus taeda, assembly GCA_000404065.3. Taxonomy (NCBI): domain Eukaryota; kingdom Viridiplantae; phylum Streptophyta; class Pinopsida; order Pinales; family Pinaceae; genus Pinus; species Pinus taeda. The sequence continues at coordinate 71,812 of APFE030784820.1, read as the reverse complement.
CAAGGGAAAATGAAGGAAAATGAAGGAAAAATAAAGGGAAAAGGCAACAAAAGGGGGAGTGAACATTCTATGTCTCTCTTGGTTACTCTTAGTCACTCTTACACTCTTACACACTTAGAGCACTCTTGGAGCATTCTACTCTTCACTTGGACATTGAGGCATTCTCCCTTGGACATGGAATATAATATTCCTAATGGAAATTTACAATGATAAACCAAGAAAACATAGCAAAAACACATAAAATTTTTGAAAATAGCAACAAGAAATGCTAAATATAGAAGTGTTAAAAATAGCACTGCCATAAATAGCATTTCAGGATACCTTCCTATTTTAGTTAGTCCCTGAACTAAAATAGAGAAGTAAAATTCGAATTTGATCTTAACAGTTGTTTGTAAAATAATTAATTAATTCATCTTGAGTTAATTAGTTGTAGAAAATCAAACATGAAGTCTATGTGAAGACATGCAACAATTTCTCCATTCATTAAGGAATTTATCCATCAGTTAAAGAGATAAGGATGAGTTGTAATTAGTTAGCTCAGTTAACTGATTTAAGTCTAGTTAGATTAGTTCAAATAGTTTGTTGAACTAATTGTTAGTTCATTAGTTAATGCATGCATGCATGTAACTGCTGCACCTCAAATAAGTCAATATTCTCTCATAAATAACTCATGCATGTCAATTCAGACAGAGACCCAGTTGAGATCAGATGATGGGATAGTGTACTATCAGTTGCAGGAATATTCCATGGAGGATATCTCTTGCATGTAGAAGGAATTCATTCCTTGGAGATTGCACAGCTACTTCTTTAGTTTAGTGAGTGTCTGATGAGGCTAATCACATAGGTGGCATCATTGGACCCCAAGAAAAACTATGAAAAGAAATAGGAGGCTTGGAGGGTTGAGGGAAGGCATATCTGGTGTCTATTTAGTCTATGAGCTGTATTGTTTGATTGCAGAGAGAGCAGGATAGCTTGTGAGCTGATTCTTTTTGTAATCTGAACATATTTTCCACACGTATGATAATACAGAGATTGGGGTTTTACGCTGAGTCTTTCCCTGGGTTATTCTTCTGTGTTCATGTGTGATTGATTTCTCTTCATCTATTATATGTGTTCTATTTGATCTTGCTCATATTCGATTAAGCTTCCGCGAGTTTGTTGTAGAAGTAGATCTTGTATTTTGCTTTAGTATATTGCATAATCTGTTGATCTACAGTGAGAATTTATACATGGTATCGGAGGCAAGTTTATCAGACCAAAGGTGATCAAAGCAAAGAACAATATACAAAGAAAGGAGAAGTTTCAAGTTTCAAGTTCCTGATTATAGAAATCGAGTTCTTATCACATCTCAATTTCACCAATGGCGTTCAACAGTTTAAGACTCGAGTATGCCCTTGATGGTAGCTCGAATTATATAGCCTGGAAGGATCGTAAGGAAGCCGTATTATAGGATAACGGTCTAAAGGACTTCATTGATCAAGAAGTCCCCAAGCCAGCAGCACCTGATGCTACAGAATTGGCAGAATGGAAGAAATGTGTGGCTAGAGCAAGGAGAATCCTCCTAGAGGGAGTTCAAGACCACATTGTCTCGAGCCTCCATGGGAAGGAGACAGCATTTTCGATGTGGAAAACATTGAAAGATCTATATCAGAACAACAACGATCAGAGGAAGCTGGTGCTGAAAGACAAGCTTCAGAAAATCAAGTGTGAAAAGGGTGACACAATCTCTACATATCTGAACAAGCTCACCACCTGCAGGGATGAGCTTGGAAGTGTAGGGATCATGACAACCGATGATGACTTGGTGAGTCTTGCACTCCTCGGTCTTCCTAAGAGATGGCATAGATACCAAGACTCGGTCAATGGAAGAGAAAAATTGCCAGATTGGGAGCGACTTTGGTCGGATTTGATGCAGGAGGAGATAATAAGAAGCACCATAGATGGATCCTCATCAAAGCAAGATGATGAGGAAAAACTAGCCTTAGCGATTAAGGCAAGGAAAGGGAAAGGGAAGGCATCCCATTCCAAATCTAGTTCTTGCCATGGTAGGAAGAAGTTTGACAAATCGAAAGTGTGATGCTTTCATTGTCATGAAGTGGGCTATTATGCTACGAATTGTCCACAGAAGAAATTCAAGAAGGGATCCTCGAAGGGATCTGATGGTGAGGCACTGGCCTCACAATTTGAGTTGGATTTCTCTCTTATCACATGAATGGTTTCATCCACAGTGGAGATTCATTCCACATGGACAGTGGAGCTTCATTCCACGTGTTAGGTGACAAGAATTTTTTCAATACCTTGGAGGAGAAGGATCTCTAGATGTGGATCGAGATGGGCGATGATGGAAAGTACCGTGTTTCAGGTGAAGGTACAGTTGTGTTTCAGAGGGAGCATGGAGCTCCCCTCACCCTAATTGATGTAAAGCATGTACCAGGTCTACAGAAGAATCTTGTGTCTATTGCTATACTAGAAGATAAAGGCTATGATGTAGTCTTTAGTAAAGGAAAGGTATTCCTGAGGCATATCGGTACTGGATAGACCAAGCGAATCGGGATTTGAGTAAAGAATCTCTACAAGTTAGAGGTAGATGATTGTGCTACATTGAGTTCCAAAGCTAAGATGGTGTAGAGCCAAGATGTTGGCGAGCTATGGCATAGAAGACTGGGCCACTTGCACCATGGAGCCCTGAAGATCATGCAACAGATTTCTACCAGACTTCCCAAGGGAAAACTGGAGCAGACGAACAAATGCAAAGGTTGTACCTTGGATAAGTATGCGGAATCTTCCTTTTCAGATCAAGAGAGTAGAGCTGGAGCAATCTTGGTGCGAGTTCACTCAGATGTTTCTGGACCATTCTCTACAACCTCCACTACTAAACAAAGGTACTATGTTATTCTTATTGATGATTTTTCTCGTAGATGTTGGATCTACTTTATGCAAAAGAAGGATCAAACCTTCCTAAGGTTTTGCGAGTTTAAAGCCTTGGTAGAGAAATAATCTGGAAAGAAAATAAAAGCCTTGCGTAGTGACAATGGTGGAGAGTATGTCTCCCAACAGTTTAAGGACTTCTACGTTCCAAAAGGAATTAAATGCGAGTTGACGACACCCCATAACCCACAACAGAATGGGGTGGCCAAAAGGAAGAATAGATCAATTGTGGGAGTAGCTCGAGTGATCTTGCATGACCAAAGCCTACCACTGCATTTGTGGGCTGAGGCATGCAATACAACAGTATACTTGCAGAATAGAAGCTCGCACCATATACTAGGAATGAAGACACCTATGGAGGCCTTTTTCGGGAAGTGACCAGCTGTGAGTCACTTCTGAATCTTTGGATCATCATTTTAATGTCATGTGACCAAAGATGCCCAGAAGAAGCTAGATCCTACAACTGGGTTGGGAATACTTGTTGGGTACACTGATACACCCCACAACTATCGAGTGTACCTGCCTACCAGTCAAAGGATAGTGGTACACAGGGATCTAAAGTTCAACAAGCAGAAAGCCATGTGAGTATCACTTGAGAGGGAGCTCAAGTTGCATGCAGATGAGGAACTTTTAGTTCCTAAGGAGGAGGAGCCTTAGATTGATGCGAAGCAACTGCATGCAAAGGATTCAAGAGTGGAGACATCCACTCATGATGAGACTTCCAGAGATGGGTGAAAACGCTCAAGGGAAGCTGATAGGTTGATGCTGGATGCGCGGGAGAATGTGGGACAACCATCTTCTCAGCGCAGACAAAGGAGGTCACCCGATCGGTACAATGGTTACATGGCCCTGGTTGGGGAGTGTGTAGAGTCCGAACCTTCTTCATTCAAGGAGGCAGTGAAACAACCAATCTAGGTTGATGCAATGGTAGAGGAGTGTGACTCTATCATTTGGAGCAGTGTGTGGGATGTTGTCCTAAGACCTCGGGACAAGTGGTGAGGTTCAGATGACTTTACAAGGTAAAGCAAGTAGTTGATGGCAGTGTTGAGAAACATAAGGCAAGGTTTGTTGTCTGGGATTTCTCACAAGTCGAGGGGATTGACTACGATGAGACCTTTGCTCCCGTAGCAAGGTACTCATCTATTAGATCAATGTTGGCACTATTAGCTCAGATGGGTTGGAAGATCCATCAGATGGACGTGAAGACAACTTTCCTCAATGGGAAGATTGAGGAGGAGGTGTACATTGAGCAACCAAAAGGTTTTGAGACCTTTGATCGTGAGTCGCATGTGTACCGACTCAAGAGGGCTTTGTATGGGCTGGAGCAAGCACCCCGTGCTTGGTACACCAGGATCAATAGCTATTTCACTGGGTTGGGCTTCACCAAGAGTTAAGCAGATGCGAACCTTTACCACATCATGGTAGAAGGTAAGCCACTGATCATTTTTCTTTATGTCGATGATTTGATTTTGACAGGTGATGATCAACTGATCCAATCTTGCAAGGAGGACCTTGCAAGAGACTTCAAAATGAAAGACATAGGTCTTATGCACTACTTTCTAGGCATGGAGGTGTGGTAGAAAGATGGTGAAGTATTTGTGTCTCAAAGAAAGTATGCCAATGAGATACTCAGGCACTTTCACATGGAGAAGTGCAAGCCCATGCAGACTCCTCTAGCTGGGAACTGGAGGAAGGAGGATGCTACTTCAAGTGAGGTAGTAGCTACTACTGTTTATCAATAGCTGGTGGGTTCACTTATGTATTTGGTGAACACATGACCAGACTTATGCTTTGCGGTGAACCAGCTGAGTCAAGCTATGGTTAAACCTACCAAGTTGTTTTCAAGGGTAGCAAAGCATGTGCTGAGATACCTTAGAGGCACATCTCAGTTTGGATTGTGGTACAGACAGATAGAGGGAGTGAAGGTTCAGTGCTTCACAGATGCGGATTGGGCAGGGAGTCCATCAGACTGGAAGAGCACTTATGGAGGAATCTTCAACCTTGGTTTAGCTACAGTTTCCTAGTACAACAGGAAACTGAGATCAATTTCACTTAGCTCAACAAAGGATGAATACATGACTCCTAGTTAGGCTGCATGTCAGGGCATTTGGATGCAGAAGATTCTAGTGGGATTGTTTGGTCAGAGGATGGATCCAACTGTGATCTACTATGACAACCAGAGTTGTATCAGACTCTCTGAGAATCCAATTTTTCATGACAGGTCCAAGCACATTGATATCTGGTATCACCATCTTCGAGACTGAGTGGTCAAGAGGATCATGTTGTTGCTGTATGTTTCGACCAAGGAACATGATGCAGATATTTTGACTAAGGCATTGTCAAAATGCAAGTTCGAGTTCCATAGAGACAGGATTGGGGTTATTGATAATCCCTTTCTTGTTGAGAGGGAGTGTTGAAAATAGCAACAAGAAATGCTAAATATATAAGTGCTAAAAATAGCACTGCCATATATAGCATTTCGGGATACCTACCTATTTTAGTTAGTCCCTAAACTAAAATAGAGAAGTAAAATTCGAATTTGATCTTAGCAGTTGTTTGTAAGATAATTAATTAATTCATCTTGAGTTAATTAGTTGTAGAAAATAAAACATGAAGTCTATGTGAAGACATGCAACAGTTTCTCCATTAATTAAGGAATTTTTCCATCAACTAAAGAGATAAGGATGAGTTGTAATTTGATTTGTAATTCGTTAGCTCAGTTAACTGAGTTAAGTCCAGTTAGATTAGTTCAAATAGTTTGTTGAACTAATTGTGAGTTCAATTAGTTAATGCATGCATGCATGTAACTGGTGCACTTCAGATAACTAAATATTTTCTCATAAATAACTCATGCATGTCAGTTCAGATAGAGACCTAGTTGAGATTAGATGATGGGACAGTGTATTATCAGTTATAGGAATATTCCATGGAGGATATCTCTTGCATGCAAAAGGAGTTCATTCCTTGGAGATTACGCAGTTACTTCTTCAGTTTAGTGAGTGTGTGATGAGGCCAATCACACAGGTGGCATCATTGGACCCAAGAAAAACTGCGCAAGGAAATAGGAGGCTTGGAGGGCTGAGGGAAGGCATATCTAGTGTCTATTCAGTCTATGATTTATATTTTTTTATTACAGAGAGAGAAGGATAGCTTGTGAGATTATTCTTTTTGTAATTTGAACATATTTTCCACTTGTATGATAATACAGAGATTGGGGTTTTAGGCTGAGGCTTTCCCCAGGTTATTCTTCTGCATTCATGCGTGATTAATTTCTCTTCATCTATTATATGTTTTCTATTTGATCTTGCTCATATTCGATTAATCTTCCACAAGTTTGTTGTAGAAGTAGATCTTGTATTTTGCTTTAGTATATTGCATAATCTGTTGATCTACAGTGAGAGTTTCTATAAAAATATTACTCAAACAATCAGAACACCATTTTAAAGCCAAAATTTACGCTACTGAGCCATTTTATTAATAAATCATGAAGCACAATGGGTGCCTGGAAAGTATGCACTTGGGCTTGCCCTAGGCAAGATAGCTAAGCCCAAGTCATGAATATGAGATCTCATCCAAGCGTGTTAGCTGGTTCTCGTTGGCTCTGTGATGAAATTCCTAGAAAGTGTGTTGTTGGCAGTGTATAATGGTTGCTAGGGCCTCCTTCGGTTCTTAGAAAATTACAAGAATTTTACCCTGGGCTCTGCACCAATAACCCACAAAAACCCACGAAGGAATTGGCCAAATGATGACCTCGGAATTTCAGCCCAAATTTTCCCTAGCTCCTCTTGCTACTAGATGAATTGGGACCCTTGTTTTACCCCTCAAATATGCCTAGAAAATTCTGCCAAATTAATTCTAAGGCCCTTGTCAAAAACCCAGAAAAATCTAGAAAGGGTTTGTCCTAGTTTTGACACTCCAAAATTGACCCCAAATGCTTGGCCCCTTCCATAAGTAGAAGATATAACTTGCATCAGATTATGCATTTTCTACTCCTCCAAAGTGCTAGAAAATTCCCCAAAATAGTTGCAAATTCCAAGCAAGGGCTGTCTCGAATTCCTCCTCAAATCTCAAGCCAAGCACCCTTCACTCCTCAACTCCCAAGTGTGCCTCCTCCAAGCACTATGTAGTCCCTACGTTGTTGCTAGTGTCTCCTCCCCACAAACTCACACTCCCACTACTGGAACAATCAGAACTATATGGAACTCCATCCTTGGGATGGCACTAGAAGTCCACTAAAGCAAGTGTTGAGATCTTCGCTCAAAGACACTCATGTGTTAAACAACACTTGCAAACTTGGCTTCAACTCAAGTATGTTATGTCAAAGACAAGATTTCTGAATAGATGAATGAATGAATAAAATGGGTGCCTCTTGCTCTATTTATCAAAGGGCCCCCAAGATGCCCATGTGGGCCCTTCTCAACTTCCCCACCAACTTTTCTCCAATGAGAGCGTGTTGCCCATGTGGGCACAATTCTCTATGAGTGCCCCACACATACCATTAGTGGCTCGATTTTCTCCTCCATCCTACAATGTTTGGGCTCACATTTGATCAAAAATACATGTGGGGCTTGTAAACCCACACTTCCTTTGTGCTAATGTGAATTAATTCAAAACTGGACAAAAATTGATATTTCCCTTAACAACATTGCTAAGTGGGAATATCATTGTCCTCCTTACCATAAATTGTTTGTCCTCAAGCAATGCCTGAACAAGCATCCTCTCTAGCTGCTGCTCCCCAATGTCATTAAAAAATGTGCCAGGGTCCCAAATGTGCCACTAAATCTTCACTAACCTCTGCACTGTCCTGACATGAAAGAATCCTTCAATACCAGGATCCCAGGCCATCCTATCCACAATGAAGCTCCCCTCTCCCCACTCACTATCCTACCCTGTGCAAGTACAAGAACTCCAATGCATATAATCAATGAGTAGGGGATCGTGATAATGTGGCTATCCAACCATGTAGTCCATCTCATGCACTCCAAGAGTATACTCTCGAAGATACCACCCAATCCTTGAAGAGATAGTGTATCGCTCAAGTGAGGTTCTCCTGATATCATCCTGTTAGCCCACCTACCATGCTAATGAAGTTCCCCACTCCATGAATGACTCGCTAAATCATAATGGAATATCTGCATGATCTCCCCTTGTAGTATCCAACACATCCCTAAAGGTTATTGAGTTTTGAAGAGTTGTGATGCTCTGTTACCCTTCTAATCCTAGAGTGGTGCCACCATGCTAACGTTTTACTACCCTAACTAAGATATACTCCCTATCGTGCATAGACTGTATCCTCTCCTCTTGAGGCCTAGTGGCGAAAAATAGGTGAGAGCCAAGCTCATCCTTCTTGGGCATCTCCATGATGTCAATATTTACCCCTCCACTACCAATATCAACCTTGAGCCATAAAAGGATAATTCCGCCTCGCCATACAGTGGAGGTCTCAGTGATCCCCCATGTGTCAAACCAAAAGTTAACTACATCACCCTTTTCCATGACCCTCCTCATCACAAAGTGGATCAATCCACCTGCCAACTAGATCCCTGGATCCCCAAAACACACAGGGAGCTCATAACTCCCACTCCTCAAAGGATGTCACTGCATAGCACTACTACCTATTAGAATCCATATGGTCCTCATCTTTGTCCTGTGTATGTATCCCCTGGGTAGACCCCAAGTATTAGGAGTATGTCCCATGCATGTGAACCTGCCCTACTCCTGCCATATCACACAGTGAAATCCGTTATCCCAATTCATGATGATACACTGTGACATTGCTTGGAGTGCGGGTACCCTCATGTAGATGAATTCTATCATGCATCATCCCTCAAGTGTGAACCCAGGGGTGGAACATATGCTACATTAGAAATCAACGACGCCATCCCTAAGCATGTATTTGACCACTCATGCATCTACCAAGTGTCTCAACTAGAGGGTCTCCTCCTAGCTCATGACATGCAATGTCTCATCAAACTATTTAGGGTGAACCTCCCATGTCCCGCTACTTGAATGGAGAGTGTCAAGGGTCAGCAACCAAACACTTTGTTATTATAAGAAACATTGGAGGATGATGGGTGGGTATGTCCTAAAGGGTGTGATCAAAAGTCTGCAAGAATGCTCAAGATTAATCCTATGGATGACATTCTCTCCGCCTCAGATCTGTTGATAACCTCCTTGAAGCCCTATCTCCACTAAACATGGTGTCCCCATATTCTCAACAATGTCCCCATCGATCCTATGTGATCTACATCCAATGGCACACCCAATGCTCTAGTCCATATGTATTTTTGGACGCAACGCTCCAAGAGCCCGCTGCACTGGATTGTGTGGCACTGCATACTACCAAGTATCATCGTACTCTTCGACATGCCATTTTATGCTACAAGCTGTCCCTGTACACCATTGGATACCCCCAGCTACGGTTACACCATCCTATACCATCATTTGTCATGTATGTGTCAAGGCACCAGTCACTCTCTGCATGTACTCAATGTGATGTAAGGCTCTCCTAATCCACAATGTAATCCAACACACTACAGTACACCACTATGCACCTCCATGTCTACTGGTAGTCCACTGCTCAATGCTAGAGGACTTCTTGAGTAGACAATTTGTAGCAAAATGGCCTAGCACGTGAGAATGAATGCACTTAAATTTCATCATGTCTTTCTTCTTACCTCCATGGTAAGAATCCAATTTGGAATGGGTCACCTTCCCTTTCCCTTTCCTTGCCTTACTCACTAAGGCACAATTTTCCTCATCATCAATCTTTGATGAGGAACCATATCTGGTGTTCCTTCTGATCTCCTCCCACATCAAATCTGACCACAGTGGTTCCCAATCTAGTAGCTTCTCCCTTCCATTCACAAAGTCCTAATAGCTATTCTAACTCGTAGGAAGGCCTAGGAGAGCTAGGCTCATCATATCATCCTCAGCAACAGTTATTCCAACACTTCCAAGCTCATCACAATAGTGAGTGAACTTGGTTAAGTATTTTGGAATGGTCTCACCTTTCTCCATCTTGATTTTTCAAATTTTTCCTTTTAGTGCAAACCTCCTATGGTCACTGTTGTTCTGGAATAGGTTTGTCAATTCTTTCCACATAGCATATGGAGTTTCCTTCGCATGGAGACTCGAGACAATGTCATCTTGAACTCCCTCCAAGATTATCCACCTTGCCTTCGCCACACATTTCTTCCATTCAGCTAGATTTTGTACATTCGATGTTGTTGACTTAGGAATGTCTTGATCAACAAATTCCTTCAAGCCATTATCCTCTAGTACAACCTCCATTATGTCCTTCCAGGCTATATAATTCGAGCTACCTCCCAAGGCATACTCGAGTCACAAACTGTGGAACGCCATCTTCCAATCCTGAAGTATGTATTGCAAATTCGAATTTCACCTGTAACCCAAAACTCAAAACTTTGAAATCTCCTCTAGTATAATGTCTTCAGCTCCGATACCCTGTAGATTTCCCTATGGATTCACAGCATATATAATGTACTAAAACACAATACAAGAATCTACTCTACTTCTTTAAACAGCGGAAACCAAGAATTGATAAAAACAATAATCGACAAGAGGAAGATAATCAAAGAAACATAGCATAATTGTTCTCTAGGGAAAACCTCGGCTATATATTGCATTAATCATAAATATTAGTGATACTACAAAGCTTATTCTCACAAGAACAATTCCACACAAGTATAATCAACTCTCTACATCAAAAGCCCGCACTGACCAACACTTAGCCAATTTTTTCTGCCTGTTGAGCCCCTAGATCCTTGCGCAATTCTTGTGAGGAATAGTCCATATATAATTGGGAATTCCTTCTTCAATAACTACACAATCCAAATCTAGGTCTTCTTCTGATTACATGCATGATCTGTACAACTTGGATCATTCTACAATTGATAGTACATTGTCCCTGCACTCTAGTCTCAACTGGGGCTTTCTCTGAATCAACATGCATGATTTTCTCTTGAGTGAATCTCTAGTTAGCTGGAATAGCATTAAGGATGCACCAGTGCACCAACTCACTACTAATCCTCTACTAGCTCCACAAAAAATTAGAACTAGTTTCACTGTCTATAACTCAGTCAAACTGAGTTATCTAATTACAACTCAAATAAACTCATCCTAGACCCCTAAAATTTAGGGAGAACATATGCATGACTACATAAATACTTCCAACTCGAAATTCCTAAGCTAATTAAGTTAATTAAACTTAATTAACTATTTACAAGTTGCTATGAGAATAGAATTCTATTTTAATTCTCAGTTTAAATTCAAGGACAAATTTAAACTAGAATTTATTGTTGCCATTTCTCAATAGGATGTCTCATAATAATTCCCTTATGCTCAATAATATAGTCTTAGAGGCTTGACATGGACAATGAAAATAGGCCATTAGATATAAAGTTATATACAATAACATAATATGGGAAACTGACTAAGGTAACCTATGGAAGTAAAAGATACATTATCTATTCATATAAGATATGAAGAAATTATAGTTGAGAGGATAATACTATAGACGATAAAGGTGCAAGTCAAATGAAGAAGTAATGAGTATATTATACCCTGAGATAGTAGGAAACTACCCTTTGAAGGACCACAAATCTATTACTAGAATGAGAAGATGGAAAAAAAAGTATAAAGAGATAAAAGTTCTACAAAATGAAGGAAAATTTCTAAGATGGATTCTGAATGCTAGCAATATAAAATTATCAAGGGAGGAAAGACAAAGGAGAGACTTACAATTTTTTTAATAATGACAATAAATGGTATCCTCGTAATCATGACCAACTTGGAATGATGATGATGAATAGAAAATAGTATTATATAGACACTCAGGGTGACTTAGCAAAAGTTTCACAAAAGAGTGAGAAATCACCAAGAAGTAATAGCATATTCGAAAAAATGATGGAAGATTTTGGATTTAGGAATAATCATGATTAAATAGCTTGACACTCAGGTGAAACCGTGAAGTTGGGTTACACTTTTGTGAGAAACGCCACCGAAAAATTCAAAATCTCAATTTTTCGGCCGAACAAATGTATTTATTTTTTTCGGCTGAACTTTTGGTCGTTTAGACTAACGTCAATCGTTAAACGGAATTTTTTGCCGGAGTTGAAAAAGTCAGCAAAAAAACAGTTCGACCAAATAAATAATTCAGTCAAATATATTATTCAACCGAACTATTTCTTCGGTCGAACTAAGGTTTTCGGCCGAATTATTTATTCAACCGAAAAAATGTTTATATAGATGATGGGCTAGACATTGTTGTGGAGTTTTCCGGTATGTTGATTTTTCTGTTGTGTGGTCTGTTTTGTGGCCTGTTGATTTGTCTATTGTGTGGTCTATTGAGCCGAATATCGGCTAAGCGTTGTATTATGTGGTCTGTTTAGCTGAGTGGAATCTGAGCGCTGAAACTAAGTCGAAGCCAATTAGGTAATTCACACATTTTTTTTCATTATGATTTTTTTTATGATGTTTTTTATGATATTTTTATGATGTTTCTATGAATTGTGTATGATGTTTTTTTGTTTTTTCTGTGGCATGGTGCCAGAGGAACTTTGGTTGGTTGCACTCGTCGCTGGAAGATTTCTCAGCCTCCTCGTCCACCCTTATCGCTGGAAGCTTTCTTAGCCTCCTCGTCTGCCCTCCTCATCTGAACCAGGTAAGTTGCCCTGCATGTTTGTATACATATAAATAAAAAAATAGAAATCAATTGATCAAAAAAAAGAAAATAACTATATAAATAAAAAAACATCTTCTGCTGAGTTTTAAAACTAGCAGTAGTTCACCTTAGCAATAGTGCAGAAGTAGAAGTGTAGTTCTGTCATATTAATTCTTTTTGCTAGTTGTAACAATCCCATTATGATTTGACAACTACTACGCTCCTCTCTTCTACACCAAAAATCCATATTGTAGTGCCATATTTTCTATAGTGTGAGGTTTTCAAACCTTACGACACAATGCTCCATGCATGAGTGCAACGAACTAATATATTGAGAAGCCAACCTATTTCAACTTTTTGTTATGGGGTGGTTGCCTATATTTATTTGACAATCGGGACTCTACTGCTATACATAAACCATGATAGAAATCTCTATGAATAAAGTCAGGGTATGACCATGTGAATAATAGAAGTGATACTAGCTTAACTAATGCTAATGGTTCTAGTCATTCATAAAGATAAAGCATATTTGCAGTTTCGTCTACAAGAATGTTTAATAGATAAGGCATGTATCATAACCACGTGATAGACAATCATGAATCAGAGTATGAAAAGAGAAAAGGATAACACTCACAAACATATAATTGGAGCTAATAAGTAGAATTCCGAAAATATTTTCATCAAAGGAACATAAAGCTTCTGAAACATTAGAAATGGAGCACATAATGTGAATTCCAATTCTTACAATTGGTTTCAGATATGGAAGACATTCATTGTGAACTGAAAATAGGAGGCAAAACTGAGAAACATACTATACTAGTCATGAATATGAATCTCATAGGAAACACTATGTCATACTGGCAAAAGATATCTTTCTATTCAGAATCTGACAGTACAATGCTTACACAAGTTACTTCAATAAGTACCAACCCCCCAGTTTTCTTAGAAGAGAACTGTATATATAGAAAAGTATACAAAATACTTAACAATCATTTCTATCTTTCTGGAAAGAAATCAAATTAAACAAAACTAAAACTAAAATGGTTGTTATATCTGTCAAGTTGTTGAGTATTGGGCAAATCTGCTAACTGCCAAGTGTTGTTGGAGGTGTCATTAGTTAATCTGTTTGGATTTGAGAAGATTTGAGTCTCTATTTCCAGGAAATGTCGTTTGTTTTTAATGTTGCTAACTATGCACTATTTTCTCCATCTAATTCTAATGCGAATGTATCTAATATCTTGCCTTCAAATCTACAATTTCTCCTTGATATTTGAATTTGTTCCATAAAATTTGGGATTTTATTGCCACATATACCTTTGCTAAAATCTAGGGATGTTGTACTTTGATTTGTACCAAAAGATCTGGGATTTGATTTACTTTGATTGCCAACTTATCCCCATGATGTTGGGATGTTCCACCAGCTTCCTTTAAATACACTGCCATTTTTATCTTAAGCTAAATTTTGGGATGAAATCAACCATTTCACCAGCATAAAGAGGCGCAAGCAAAGAATTTTAAAGACCATGCTTCCATTAAGATTTGGACCTATGCAGCTATGGTCTTTGTATTTATTTGCATTTTGATTGTTGGCTATAACAATTTGCAGCTCAATCTCAAGAGTTTCCACTACGATATTCAACTCTAGCAAGAATAATCGTATCATACCTTGCATTTTTTTTCCAAAATATTAAATTTGTAGGCATTGTGAGCAACATTATAATTTGAAATATATATGAGCACAGATTAAAACAAGACTCTCGTCATATATAAATTTGTTTTCCACTGTATTCCGTGGCACCACACAACCAAATCTATGGCCATAAAAAACTGCCATATTGCTGGATAGAAAGAGTGTTGGTATTTCTTTGTTATTTTTTTTTTGGTGTTTTAATTTTAATGTTACTTGTTGGGTAGAAAGAGTGTTGGCATTTTCTTTTTCTTTTTTTGGTGTTTTAATTTTAATGTTATTGGGTTGACTTGTTCTACCTTGATTTATCTCATAGAATAGTTCCTTGATGCTTCTTGGTAACATATTTTCCTTGTTTTTGTTTTTATGTGTTCATTTATGTTTCCTTTTTCATTATGTGTAATTCACTTCAAGCTTCCCTGTTTGCTTGGAACATGGATCCTATTAGTTTCATAAGATAGGCAAAATAGACATAGTTGATTGTTCTTGTACTTTCTCTTTTCAAGTAGTAGTTACTTTTTGAGATACAACTTTTTCATTTTTATTTTGTTGGGTGCATGAGATTGAAGCTAATCAGAGTGTTGGCATTGCTTTTCCATCTTTTTTTGGTGTTTTAATTTTAATTTTATTGGGTTTCTAATTAGAGTGTTGGCGTTGTTTTGTCATCTATTTTTGGTGTTTTAATTTTAATGTTATTGGGTTGACTTGTTCTACCTTGATTTATCTCGTAGAACAACCTTGATGCTTCTTGATAACATACTTCCCTTGCTTTTGTTTTTATGTGTTCATTTATGTTTTCTTTTTCATTATGTATAATTCACTTCAAGCTTGTCTATTTGCTTGGAACATGGGTCCTATTAGTTTCATAAGGTGAGGCTGAATAGACTTAAGTGAAGGTTCTTGTACTTTCTCTTTTCAAGTAGTAGTTTCTTTTTGAGATACACCTTTTTCATTTTTATTTTGTTTGGTGCATGAGATTGAAGCTAAGTATATTGTTAGCATTGCTTTGACATCTTTTTTTGGTGTTTTAATTTTAGTGTTATTGGGTTGCTAATTAGAGTATTGACATTGTTTTGTCATCTATTTTTGGTGTCTTAATTTTAATGTTATTGGGTTGACTTGTCCTACCTTGATTTATCTCATAGAACTATTTTCCAATAGCTCCAAAACGCTCCGAAGCCCTGCAATTATTAGGAGCCCCTACCCAATCAAAATGTTCTACGTTGAGAATATGAGTATAAGATGCAATGTCAAAGAACTAGAAATGATGCACCTATTAATAATGCTAGTATCATATCCCTAGCTTCTTAACACATAACATTCTAATCGACAAAATGAAAAATTTGATTAACAAAGAGGACGCCAATGAAAAAGTAGTTGATATCATGGCCATTGAACAACCTTGATGCTTCTTTGTAACATATTTTCCATGCTTTTGTTGTTATATGTTCATTTATGTTTCTTTTTTCATTACATGTAATTCACATTACTTCCCTATTTGCTTGGAACATGTGTCTTATTAGCTTCTTAAGATGAGACAGAATACACTTAATTGAAGGTTCTTGTACTTTCTCTTTTCAAGTAGTAGTTTCTTTTTGAGATGCATCTTTTAAATTTATATTCTGTTGGGTGCATGAGATTGAAGCTAATTAGAGTGTTGGTGTTGCTTTGTCATCTATTTTTTGTGTTTTAATTTTAATATTATTGGGTTTCTAACTACAGTGATGACATTTATTTGTCATCCATTTTTGGTGTTTTAATTTTAATGTTATTGGGTTGACTTGTTCTACCTTGATTTATCTCGTAGAACAAACTTGATGCTTCTTGGTAACATACTTTCATTGCTTCTGTTGTTATATGTTCATTTATGTTTCCTTTTTCATTATGTGTAATTCACATTACATCCCCATTTTCTTACAACATGGGTCTTATCATTTTCCTAAGATGAGACAGAATACACTCGATTGAAGGTTCTTGTACTTGCTCTTTTCAAGTAGTAGTTTCTTTTTTAGATACATCTTTTTCATTTCTATTTTGTTGGGTGTGTGAGATTGAAGCTAATTAGAGTGTTGGCATTGCCTTATCATCTATTTTTTGTGTTTTAATTTTAATGTTACTGGGTTGCTAATTAGAGCGTTGGCATTGCTTTGTCATCCATTTTTGGTGTTTCAATTTTAATGTTAATTGGGTTGACTTGTTCTACCTTGATTTATCTTGTAGAACAACCTTGATGCTTCTTGGTAACATGTTTTTCTTGCTTTTATTGTTATATCTTCATTTATATGTTTTCTTTTTCATTATGTGTATTTCACTTCAAGATTCCCTATTTGCTTGGAACATGGGTCTTATCATCTTCCTAAGATGAGGCAAAATACACTTAATTGAAGGTTCTTGTACTTTCTCTTTTCAAGTAGTAGTTTATTTTTGAGATGCATCTTTTTCATTTCTATTTTGTTGGTACATCAGATTGAAGCTAATTGGAATGATGGCATTGATTTGTCATTTATTTTTGGTGTTTTAATTTTAATGTTATCGGTTTGACTTGTTCTACCTTGATTTATCTCGTAGAACAACCTCGATGCTTCTTGGTAACATACTTTCCTTGTTTCTGTTGTTATATGTTCATTTATGTTTCCTTTTTCATTATGTGTAATTCACTTTACTTCTCTATTTGCTTAGAACATGGTTTTATTATCTTCCTAAGATGAGGTAGAATACACTCAATTGAAGGTTCTTGTACTTGCTCTTTTAAGTTAGTAGTTTCTTTTTTAGATGTACATCTTTTTCATTTCTATTTTTTTGGGTGCATGAGATTGAAGCTAATTAGAGTGTTGGCATTGGTTTGTCATAAATTTTTGGTGTTTTAAATTTATTGTTATTGGGTTGACTTGTTCTACCTTGAGTTATCTCGTAGAACAACCTTGATGCTTCTTGGTAACATATTTTCCTTGTTTTTGTTGTTATATGTTCATTTATCCTTCCTTTTTCATTATGTGTAATTCACTTTGTTTCCCCATTTTCTTGGAACATGGGTCTATTAACTTCCTAAGATGAGGTAGAATACACTCAATTTAAGGTTCTTGTACTTTCTCTATTCAAGTAGTAGTTTCTTTTTGAGATGTACATATTTTTCATTTCTATTTTGTTGGGTGCATGAGATTGAATCTAATTAGAGTGTTGGCATTGATTTGTCATCTATTTTTGGTGTTTTACTTTTGATGTTAGTGTGTTAATTTTAAGAAGGGGACATAGATATTAAATTTACTAGAATAAAATTGGGTCTATCATTTTTCATTTTTTTTCTTCTTCTTTAACTATAGTTTTTAAAGAAGCATATAAATAAACCCATGTGTGACATATAAATAAACATGTATTATAGCTTTAATAAACAAATTTTATAACAAGGCATGAATAAGTGTTAAATTTCCAAGAATAAAAATAAAAATAAATTAAGAAATACTTTCAAACTACGCATGAATAAGTGTTAAATTTTCAAGAATGAAAATAAAAACAAATTAAGAAATACTCTCAAATTTTGACGATTTTAAGCTAAGTTGAATTAAAAAGATTTGTATTTGTGGAATGAACATAAAAATAAATTAGTAAATACTTTAAACCTTTAGTTGAGTTGAATCTAAGTCGAATGAATTAGAGATTTGTAGTTGATTTGAACTAGAGATTTCTAGATGTTTTCTTCTTGCAACTCTCAACCATCCAACCAAGTAGAAACAACCTTTCTTGCTACCTAGCCTTCTGACAGATTTGTCTAAACAATAATATTTTGCACAACCTAACAATACTTGTATAAATATATCAAATTCGTTTTATTGAATTTGTTTTTCTATGGGGATCAAAAAACCCATTAAACATGGTTGAAAAATGGACATTATGCATAGAAGTTTCTTGTTATCCCAATCTAGGGAAAGTAGTGATTATTTATGTGCGATGCAATATTGTGATGAAAAAATTCCTCCAAAGGAAAATGAATGTACCTGGAAGAACAACAAACAATGAAGCATATTATATTGCATTGATAGAAGGCTTATGAAAAGCTAGGGAGTATGGATCCAATGGAATTGTAGTCTTCACCAATTTTGAACTTCTGTGCAACAAGATGAAAGACGTGTACCAAGTTAAAAAGGAGAGGTTAAAACAACTACATGGAGAAGCAACAAATATTGTCAGTCAATTTCAATCATTTAGCATAAGACATTGTGCAAATGTTAATAGGATGTCTAGTGATCTATTGTATGGGGCAATGCCAATTTAAGATTTGTGTGTCAAAGATGAATTATTGTTAATAAGTTCTCCATCAATATTTATTGATGGACATTGTAATATATCTTTGATATGTGTGTGTTTTTTAGTTATCAATGTGTCATTTTTAATGACCATGTGTTTTTTTCAATTCTATACCAAGTGTGCCCCCACTATGTAAGTGATGAGGCTCATCAATGGGTAAATTATATGGACCTTAATGCCACTCTCCAATTTATTAAAATCAACTTTTCTCGCATTTATTTACATGTTTTGTTATATTTTTCTTAGTGAGAAGGGTGAAGATGAGATGTCATGTCTTGTGGTCTAATGTGCATTAATTGCAGGTTTTGGAGCAAATTTTAGCTAATTAAAGTGCAGGAACTCAAAGTAGACAAGAAAGAGGAATTTTAGGAGATTGGATCTCCCTCCTTAACTCCTCACTCACTTGAATATTCCTCCACCTGATCTCGTCAGCTCGGAGTTACAAGTAGCCAAGCCATTGAGGTCATTGGCACCCAAGCCAATGATAGTTGAAGACCAGTTGATCTCGAGTTGGGAGTCAAGCCTCCCTAAATTTAAGGAAGTTGTTGGTAGCTTCAGTTGTATAAATAAGAAGGCCTAGAGCCTCATTAGGGTTCGACTTTTTTTTTTGTAGCCAAGAGGCATTTTCGAGCTAAGACATTGTGACCGATGACTCTTATGTATTTTTGATATTTTAATGAAAATGAGAAGCATTCCATTCATCTAGCACTGAGTTGACTCAAAGGTATGAAGCTCTTGGGTTAGGGCCCAACCATAGTAGCAGAGGTTCCTGTTTTTGTTCTTGTATGATTAAATTGCATTCATAGTTAGCTGTTGAAGTGATTTTGGTTTTGTTAATCTACAAGTATTTGGATAATTAATTAGTTTGGTTCCATTTTTGGACAGATAGATCAATGGTATCATAGTGACAGTAAACACTTTATAAATCTTGTGATAGTGGCTTTCACTGCATCCCCCTTATGGGATCATGATGTGAGGGTTCCATTCACACAACCCAAAAACATATTTCTTGTTTGATTACTACATAATCTAGGGTTTCTTGTTGAATAGATCAATGTCTCTGAATTTCTTAGAATTATTTGCATTTTCCATTTTGATCTCTTGAGTTTGATATGGTTTGAAAGAACTTCCATTCATCGACTTAGCCATTAGCTATTAATAACTTTGTTTTCCTCCATTCAACTCATCTTTTCCATGTATAGACCAATTTGTGCATAAATGAAGAAAAGAGTGTATGTTGTTGCAGGAGCTTATAATTTGCAGGGAGACCTCATGTCATTCACCTCA
>APFE030784820.1:4768-18967 GCA_000404065.3 Pinus taeda | reverse complement strand
GGACTTAATTGGCAGTTCTCCAGAGTTAGCGGAGGTTTTGTAGGAAAAATTGTTTGAGCCATAACTTACTCAATTCTCAGCCAAATTTCGAAAATGAATAGTCATTTTTGGCTAATTAGAATGCTACGAACTCATTGGAGCAGGTTTCAGAGGTAGAAGAGGTCATCTACAGGTGTTTTTGGTCAGTTGAATATTTTTAAAGCCTAGGGCCACCATGTGTTGGAGGCCATTCCCAGAGCAGCTGGTAACCAAATTGAGTAAACAAATAGTCAATTATAGTAGATTTAAATGTTTTAAACTCATTGGAATATATCCCAAGAGCATTGGATGCATCTAACAACAATTTGAGCACTATTGAAGCTAATACAAAGGCCAACACTATGAAGTTGGACCAAGGAGATGTAGCTCAGGAGGGGTGAACTCCTTCAACAAAAATTTGTGTATTGAGCTTTGTCAATTGTGCTTGATGTGTTTTTATATGTTTTTTCAGACATTTAAATTCATGCTTTAAAGTTCATGCAAAACACTAAATTTCACCAAGTTAGATGAATTGGCAATCACATGCTCATGGATAAACTCTCTATGAATAAGCAAACCAAAGGAAAGAAATTTTATATCTGGAAATGATACTAGGACAGCATTAAATAGCAATCAATTTCAAATCAATATGGTACCAGAGTACATGGTTTCTTTCTTGATTTGCTTGAAGGGTTTAATAGTTGCAATTGTGATGCTTACAAGGTTGAAGTTGCAGAGAGGAGAAGGGAAGTTATTGATAGCTAGTCCTAAGATTAGGACAAGAAGGAAAAAGGTTGAGAAAGCACCATCCTCACCCAAAGGACCACTCAAGGCATCACCTGAATCACCTCAAGTTCCATCTCCATCAGTTAAGATAGAAGATGCACAAATTGCACAAGAGGATGGAGTGATTGAAGAGAGCATGAAGGTCCCTCTTCAAAAGAGGAAGAATTCAAGAAAGCTTTCTATAATTTGACTGTGATGGTTAAAGTCCTCTATGAATAGAGGAACATCAGAATGGTTGGAGAGAGTTCTAAACCTCCACATGGAGAAGGAAGCTCAGAGGACAAAAAAGATGAGAAGAAGGATTCCAAAGGGAATGGTGGAAAGCCACCTCCATCTCCACCATCCTCATCATCTTCACCATCTCACCCAACATCATCTTCCACTACCACCATTGCCCATACTCATTCCAAAACCCCAAAAGGAAAAACTCCATTATTGAAATTGGACATAAAATTTGAACTTCCCATGTACAATGGAGAAGGGAATGCAGAAAAGTTGGACGATTGGATTCAACAATTGGAGGTATACTGCAGAATTCAGAACCTTCAAGAGGATGACATAAAGATCTAGTTGGCTTCACTGAGGCTAGAAGGAGCTACACTAGTTTGGTGGGAGGAAAATACACAAGAAGAAATGTGAAACCATGATAAGATTTCCATTTCTTGGGTTGAATTCATTTCTTCCTTTAAAAGACAGTTTTATCCTTTAGCCTGTATGAAAAAAGCCATTATGAGTTAACAAAATTTTAGGAAACTTAAAGGTAAAACAGTCCAAGATTATACACATGAGTTTAGGAAAATGGATTTATTGTTGGGAGTAAACTTGAATTCACAAGACACACTCTTGAAATATATTGGAGGTTTACATTCCTATTTGCAACATACTATCCTTATGTTTAACCCAAGCAACTTAGATGAAGTATGTGTGCAAGCCACACATCTTGAGGCAAGGGGAAAACAAAACATAGAGGAGAAAGGTGAAAGTGAGGGTAAGGGAAAAGAGAAGGGCATGTCAAGAAACCAGAAGATGTAGAAGCCTCCTCCCTTTGATGGGTATGTCAAGAAACCAAAAGATGTAGAAGCATGGCTACTTGGAATGAAGATGTTCTTTAAAGTGCATGATTATTCTGAGAATATGAAATCTAGGATAACGATCTTCAATCTCAAGGGAAAAGCACATATCTGGTGGGAAGATGTGAAGCGTGTTAGAGGCATCAAGGTAGAAGAGTTGAGTTGGCATGAGTTTAAGAGACTCTTCAAGAAGTACTTGTCTAAGAGATATTATGACATGAAGGCTAAGGAATTTTATGAGCTTAAGATGGGTTCCATGATAGATGAAGAGTACATGACTAAGTTTTTGGAGCTACTGAGGTATGCGCCTTATCTCAAGGATGAGAAGAAAAAGGTCGAAAGGTTCATCAATGGATTTCCATTATCATTCAAATATCAGATTGAGTATGATGAGTGTCGGTTATTGGAGGAATTCCTCGGGACTCTAAATCATTGTTGTGAGTAGTCTAAGTGAAAGTCTGAGCTTAAGTAGGATTGGAAAGGTAATGACACTATTAAAGGGAAGTGGTTTAAGAAGCGGGGAACACTTCAAGATGTAGATGACAAGGAGAAAGTAGCACCTTACAAGAAGTTCAATGCAGTTGACAGAGGACATGGATTTCAACGTGTGGAGAAGAACAAAGATGATGGTAGGAAGCCTTTACAGTGTTGGAATTATGGTGGAGATCATCGCAGGAGATATTTTTCATCGCACCAGAGTGGCAGACCTCAGATTTATAGTGCTCGGGAAGCACAGACAGTTTGAGATGTTGGGAAGAGTATTACTCGAATTTATGCAACAATGGCTAACATGCAAGTTGATCATCAGGCATCCATTATTGAGATGGAAGGTAAGCTTCACGATCAAGTTGTTTCCATTTTGATTGATCCTTGATTTAATTATAGTTATATTAATCCTGACCTGGTGGATAAGTGTGGCTTAAATAAATAAGTGCATGCAGAGTCTTGGCTAGTGCAGTTGGTTACAAGGACCAAGAAAATAGTTCATCATTGGGTGATACCTTGTGCATTTGAGTTAAATGGTATGCCTACATCAACACATCTAAATGTGATTTCTTTGGGTTCATATGGTATGACTTTGGGCATGGATTGGTTGTTCATTCACAAGACCAAGGTAGGCTATTCTGAGAAGACTATTGAGTTCCTGGATGATGATGGAGAGAAGATTATCTTGCAGGGAAAGAAGAAGCCTACATCAATGAGAATATTTATAGCTATGTAGGCAAAGCACAGTTGGAGGAAATGATGCTTATTATTTGCAGTGAATATTTATAGTGACAAAGGGAAGGATGTTGAGGATGATGAAGTCCTGGAGAGGTATCTTGTTTTGTAGAATTTTCAAGTTGTGTTTCCTATAGAGATTCCAAAGTTACCTCCTCATAGAGAGGTGGACTTTTCTATTGAGGTGATTGTTACACAGTAAAATATCACTGCCGTCATGTCAGTCTCCCTACTGTGCTATAAACCACATTCACCCATACTCATGCTCCTCAAAAATGGCTAAAAAACCCTCTTTGCCTAAGTTAAATTAATCATCGCGTCTGTTTGTCAAATAACCGCGCTGACAGGCGGAGGCCAATGTTGTTGTTGCGCTGCCAGCGCGGAAGGACACGTCTTTTCCGCGCTGGTTCCATTTCTACGAACAGCGCCCCCTCCGTTTGTCCTTTTCGCGCTGACCGGACCTCTCCCACATAGGTTTGCGATGTCAGCGCGGCAGTTCGTGAGTTTTCCGCGCTGATCCTGTTTGAGCGAATTTGTTCTAACAACCAGCCTTCCAGACCCATCCAGAACTGGTTGTTAGCATTGTTGAGGTCGCCATCCTTTCTCTGGCATGTCTGTTCGACTGACCATCCTCTTATCATGGAGGAAAGCTCATCCCTTACCTATTCATGGAGACTCCTTCTCTTTATAAGCCTCCTCCATTGCCCATGAGCAGCTAGTTAGAGAGTTTTGGAACATATAGACTTTGATTGAGGAATTCTTTGTGCATTTTAGTGCTGTTCTTTGTAGGCATTTAGTGTGTTGTGTGAGGATTGCTTTGAGCTTGAGAAAGGTCATAAGCTTGTTGCCTTGTATGTGAGAGAGAGACCTTTTGACTTGGGAGATTTGCTCCAAAGGTGAATGCTTGGAAGATATGCTAGCTGGACCCTCTAGGGAAGGACTCAGCGTCAGGACATCGGTTGTACCTTACTCTACTTTTTGTTAATAAAGATAGATGACTACTCTTATGGTTCCATTTACGTTTGTTCAATGATTGATCAATGCAAATTGTATCTATCCTGACCGATACATAGTTGTCGTTAGTAGATTTTACGCTCTTGTTTGTTCTCTTTTGCTTGTGCAGGTGTTCATCCGCGAGGATAGCGGGGAATTGTGATCGGCTGGAGCGAAGGAGCGAGAGGAGTATCTCTTCGAAAAACAAGCGTTGGAATCCAAGTAGGTTACTCTCACCCACTTGTTAATTACAACTAGGAACCTGCGGTGTAGCATTGTTCGATTGTTGCTAGACCCCTGTTGGGCTAGTAGGGATCGCCTCTATCCGTAGAGGGGATTTACCTATCCAACAGTACTACTAATCAAAAGTATCTTTTCTGTCAAACATGAAACATAATAGATAACTTTCGATTGTTCAATGAAACTACAGGCTTTTTTCTGCTGGACCAATCCTTCAGTCTTTTTATCTATCAATCAGAGTAATCCCTGTTTCTCCACATGCATAATGACCATTATTTGCTGTTCTCATCAACAATAAAACACCAATTATTGCTGAAATTTATGTCTAATTATGGACTACGTTTCATTGTACTACTAATCAAAAGTATCCTTTCTGTCAAACACGAAACATAATAGATAACTTTAATCCATACCTAGATAAACTAAGATATTGGATCAAACATAGTAGATAACTTTAATGGATAAAGTTGTCATTGATGTCAATTACATGGCAACTTGGGTGCATTGTTGAAGAAGATGAAACCCTAGTCCTTATCCTAGAAGTCATAACTTGCAAGAAACCCTAGCATGAAATGTCTTAAACCCTAGTTGAAGCATATACCCTTACATGAAAGCATAGGAGAAATCCCTAAGTGCATTTAGGGTTGGCAAACCCTAGGAGAAATCCCTAAATGCATATGTATTATGTACATAATATCTTAACCCTAGAATCATTAATGTCAATATGATATCAAGATTGACCCTAACCCCAAATCCTTGCTATTAATCCCCTAACCGTAATAATTTAAAGACCTAACCCTAATCCTATAAAACCCTAACTTTTTATAACAAATATACATCCTAGTCCTAAGTTCTAAAACACTAATCCTAAAAACCCTAAAAGATATTCATAAAAAAATTATTATCTTAAAAATACTCAATACTCCTTTGATTCACCATTCCTTAACTCTATTATAACAAATTATTAAATTTTCATAAGTGCAACCTTTATATAAAGTCTACCCTATGCTTAAACAATTGAAATTAATACACAACTAAATTCCAAGATGTTACATATCATGGGCCCACATTATTATCGCTGGAAAATGAAGGATGACTTCACCGTAAGTCATCCCCATTGTTGGAAAATGAGTTGGCTTCAGTTCCTTCAAGTCGGCTCAACCCATCCAATATGTCTCTTCACATGAAGCATCCACTATATATTCATGACAAAAATGACTTCAAATATATGTTGAATTTCCACAGATGATTTGGTGAGGAAGAAGGGACAATTCACATCTTGTGAATGCAAAGAAAGATAAGCGTGCAATTCATAATATACTGTTGATGTCTTTGGCCCTCTAATTTATTTTGGGTAATGTGCGCTAATAAATCTGGTTTTGGCAGAACTTCGAAACATTAGATTGTGGTTCCTTTAAACTTGGATTTGTTGGAGAGGTTCATTGAAGCTCAAACAATGGACAATTATCCTCAGAAGGCTTGGACAGATCTGCAAGAAGCTGCGCAGACCTGTAAAAAAAACTTTTTATTCTAACCTGTGGAGGAATTCTGTGAAGACTGAACTTCAGATCTGATGAAATATTTGTAAAGATATGATGTTAGACATCAGTGCAAACCTTTGGTGGATTCCATTCGTTCTGTGATTACAGAACTGTGAAAAAATATTGTTGCGGATCTGTGAGAGTTCTATGTTGACTTAAGAAGCACCTATTTTCGGACCTGTTGAAAGATTTCTGGAAATATAATTTCGGACCTGTGACTTGTTGAAGGCATTTTTTGGACCTACAGTAGCATCTTCTTGAAAACTGTGGAAACCGTCATTTCGGACCTGTGAAAATTACAGTTTAGACTTTTGTGGATTGTTTCAGACCTTCAGTGTTGTCACAGTTTTGGTTTTGTCCTACTATTACAAGCACAATGTTGACATTGATTTTGCAAACCTCATTTCAAGGATTGGAGTCCTCAAGTGTATAGCAGTGTTACACTGTTATGAATCAAATATTCATAACTCAATATATATTCAGAGTTCCAGAGACTGTGGCTTTGATGGCTGCAAGATCACCGTGTTAACCACTAAAGAGGTGCTAGGTTCCTCAAGCTAGATGAGAAAGGTGGTCCTATTCTCTATCGACCAAGCTTAGACTTGGATGGCTGCTCTTAAGGTGAGATTATTTAATCATTTAAGTAAATGATCTTAAGTTACCAACAATGAAGTACTTGGACAATAGATGAATTACAATCTCAACCACAAGAGAAAAGTGCTCAAGGCTCAACGGTGCCAGGAAATATGACAAGTAACACCAATAGACAATTGCTTAAAAGACAAGATCAATTCTACTTCAAGATTATAATCAATGAATAACCAATATGCCTAAATACACAATTAGATTCTCTTATCACACTAGTGATTAAACTTGATTATGAGATCCACAAGAGATATGCATTTCACCAATGAGCAATGTACCAACTTATCCGACAATGATAGTAGCAATGAGATTACAATGTCACTTAGAGCAATTAGGCAAATTTATTAAACACTTTATCAACTTGATTAGAGCACTTAATGTGTGAATGCAAGAGTGTTAAAAAGATGCCAATGACTAAAATTAAGCGCAAATCACTTCAACCAGAAATGATTATGAATTAAAAGAGCCTATTAGCTAATTTTAGAGACTTATGTGTGATTTATTATCACTGCAACCTTTAATTACGAGGTCTGCAATTTTATATCCTCAGTCAAAAGATAATGTACAGTGCCCAAAATAAGTTAGAAAATTAATGCATTCAACTTTCCAATGATTACTAATGATATATGAGACTGCTTAAAAGCTATAGACCAGACTTATTATGCTGAAATCGGACCTCAAAATGATGCATATCAGACTTGAAAAAACTTAGAAAATGAATGATTAAGTCCTTAATAAACCCACAAGGTGTCACATTATTAATGCCACTTTAGCTCTAATGATTAGCTAATTAGATTGAGTGATTATTAGATGATCCTTAGTCAATTTTGATGATTATATTTGAATTTATATGACTGCATAAATGGTTGTAGCAGAACAGAGAAAATGATGAAAGGGAGAGAGACAAACCAAGAGGCCTAGAGGCGTAGTTGAGGGTTAGTTTGACCTCCAATGAGCTTGGTTACTTGCAACCACAATGTTAGCGCAAAACCACAATGTGCTATCACTCAAATAATATCAAAATCTGAAATAACTTAATACAAGGCTAGGGGAAGGGCTAGGAAACCCCAAGACTAGGGCTAGAAATGGTAAATGAGAGGTTAGGAGGGAAAATCCAAGGCAAGGAAGGCCTAAAAGGCTCAGAAAAGGACACATCAAGGGGAGATAAGTCCACAAGGTCTGACGTTGGGCAAGAAAAGGCCCTAGAGGGCTCACGACTAAGGGAAAATGCCCCTTAGGGGCTACGACTAAGGCCCAAAGGGAGGCTGAGGGCTCCTAAGGGCAGCCTGAACCCACGAATTAGCTTGAAAGAGGGGGACGAGGCCTTTAAGAGGCTAGATGACTCCCTTAGAGTGAGGCTGAGGCCTCTTTCAACGCAACACTAGGGCAAACAAAGGGGGTCACGACCCTTTTATGGCTGCGGCTAGCCAAGACAGGGGAGCAGAGGGGAAAAGAAGGTTGAGAAGGGGGTTATGTCAAGGAAGAAGAAGGGCCGAGGGCCCCGTGAGGCCTCCAGGCCTCACGACTAGGCCAGGAAAGGCTAGACGGCTAGGCCTTAGAGCCTAAAATATTTCGAAACCCTGCAACAAAAAAAATCCTTCACAAATTCACTGCAAAATTGTTGGATGGCTTCCTCTTTAGGCAGAATGACTAGCTTGGAGGCTAGATCTTGCCTTCCTAGGCCAATATCTACCTCCAAATCCCAACAAAATTCTTTGATCAACCTGAAATGCACCTCCACAAATGAATCAAAAAATACCCAAACGCCAAATATATATACAAAATACAAAACCCCAAAAACAATAAAACCCCAAAATACTAAAACCCCAATTACTGCAAAACGAATAGGTTAGAAATAATTTACGAATATACAATATTTACAAACTTTAAAATTTTTGGAGAAAATAATTTTTTGGATAAATAACAATGGATAAGTATATTTTCGAAAAGTAAATATTGGTTGAAACCCTCCTGCAAAATCAAATACCATATAGAAATCTCAATGTGATGCCCCTTTTTCTGTTGTTCCTCAAGGCATGGTTAGGATGGATTTTCAGGAGTTGGAAGTAGACAGGTCACAGGAGCAAGTTTACTTCATCAGCGGGCCTAGGGTTTTTTGGAGATGTTTAATGGGGTTTTGATGAGTTTTTATGGGATCCGATGGCATTCACTTGGCATATTCCATCATTTGCACAACTTGCCTTTTGTTCCGTTGTATTCTGACAACTTGAAGAGGGTTATTATTGGGCCTAACTTAATTAATTACGCTCAAGGTGGCATTCCAAGAAGAATACTTGACAGAGCACCTTAGTGTAATAGCTTGTTGGAATCGAAACGAGGTTTTGCTCCGCTTGCTTGGCAAGCTCAAGTTCCATTATTCCTTCATGTGATGTACTCTTTTCAATGGATTAATAAAATGGCTTAGTGATTTTATTGACATCTATTGTGTATCAATTTGTTGGATGTGTGTCTATTTACGATTATTTTGTTGTTCAAGTTCATTTATGGTATCTACCGTTAAAATTTCCATTAGGGATATTACGCTCAAATCCCAAACATAGTCAGCCTTTCCCCACAGTCTGTGAACTTGAAGCCCAAAGGCTAGCATATTTGTAAATCTCTATTATATTCTCAAGAAAATTGTTAGATCATATAGTGAATTAGATCACCTAAGACAAAATATATCAACAGAATGTTCTTATCTTTTTTTTTTGTAAGTCAGATATGTATATTATAGAACAAAATATTTTACAAAAAGTCTGCCGAGGCAAAGCGAAACTTTAGATGGACCATTGAAAACTTGCTGTCAACTAGCTCTGGGCTTCCAAAACTAAGCTGCACACCACGCAGGGCGGCTTACTCTAGAAATAGTTATAGATCGCCACGACACTATCAAAACTTGGACAGGGACAGAGAGCATATCTACTTTGCATAAGGCCGAGGCCAAACAGAAAACAGAGTAAGACATAGTAGCAAGACTAACAGGCGTAGTGCCGTAATAGAAGAAACAGGACAGAGAACGATAGGAAACTAGGGAAACCCGCCAGTGCGCGGATAGCCTCCATGCGACTAACAGTGTCTAAGCCCACGTCCAGAACATGCTTGTCGACTTTGGCCTGCATATCTTGCATGGAGTAGAAATCCTGAGCTTCCTTCATCTTTTGTTCCTGCAGAAGGGGATCCAGGCTCAGAGTTTGCCGAAGAAGCCTGATGAGCAGAGTTAATTTTTTGTTGACAATTTCCACCCCCTCCTGCACTGTGGTGATTCTGCGATCCAGCGAATCATGGATTTCTTGAGGATTTGCTGACTGATTCTCCGAAGTGGAGTTCCCCTTCCCAGAATGCTGCTTCCCTTCTTCCTTTGCATCCAGGGCTTTCGCAAGGAGAGTTTTGATTCTCCAGCTCTCCGCCTTAGTTCGAACATATTGAGTGGCTCTTTTGGAGGGCGTACCCGGGTCAGTCAACCAATCAACCTCCTCCGCAATGAATCCCTCCTGTCGCTGCGCTTCTTCCTGTTTCACCGAGGCTTCCATTTCCGCTATCTTGTGTTTGCTCCTTGCTGTTGCTCTGGTTTCATACATGTTCTGCGTGGTGCGTAGTTCGCGGTTGGCCGCCGCGCATCTGCAGCTCCTCGCATCCATCCTATTCCCTTTGAACTTTTCTCTGTGAACACTTCTACTAACAGACAGGTTGTGGTCGCTTACAGAGCTTTGGAACGAGGTGGAAGAACCCGAGCCATGACTCCCCGTTAAATAGCTTTTTTCCATGGATTTTTCCAGAAAGCGCTCTCCCCTTCGATCTAGAGTGGTAGTACTTTCGTTATTAATGCAGAGGATGTTCGCACAACTCTCAAATCCTTTCCCTGATCTTAGCATAAATGTTGCTGATTGCCTTCCCATCTCGGTTGAGGCAGCTGTCCTTTCTCCCCAAACGGTCTCTACGGATTCTCTCGTGGCTTGAACCAAGTTGATGGTTTCCATGTCTGGCTCTTTCTTGCCATAATGACCACCGCCGCAATTGTCCAGTCGTCCAGCTCCCGTTATAATAACCCAAGCTGTTACCCGAAGCTTCATTTTTACGGTACCGGACAAAGAAACCGTTGCCGGTCAAGCCTGGTCGGTTTCGTTTAGGTCTTGCTATGCCAGCTGTGCACATTGTGTCTTCAGGTTCGGGCAGTCCACCTCCTCCCAACAGCTGTCCCATCCCCTGTCCTGACTGTCCACGCCACAATTTGCCAGGTAGTCCGCCAGCTCGTTCGCCTGACGTCTTACCGCATGAAAGACTAGTCCTTTCATACCAGCCATGAGTTCTGCAATATTTTCTGTGACTCTGGCTAGCCGCCAGTGTTTTGTGGCTTTGTTTGCCTTAGTACCTCCCTGAATTCTCTTAGCTGTAGAAATGACTAGTGAAGAATCCCCTTCCAGAATTACATTACAGAGGCGCAGGGATTTAACAATTCTCAGACCATGCTCTAGAACTGCAAACTTCATTTCATTGTTTGTGCTTTCCCCAAGCGCTCTGTAGTATATGTGAAGAATTTCTCCATGCTGGTTGCGTAATGCACCTCCAATTCCTGCCATGCCGGGGTTGCCTCTCAAGGCCCCGTCAAAATTCAACTTCAAGCCTCCTTCTGGTGGACGCTGCCATTTATCGATCTGTGAGGATGGTTGCGTTCTGTGTCTCGAAGTTGTGATGTTGCTGGTGACTTCCAGACGAAAGCATTTCAAAATGCGTAAGTCTTGTGCTGATGGTTTCTCGTTACCTTCCTCTCTGCATTTAGTTTGAATTAACTGTTGAATGTTAGTTATTATATTGTCATTAGAGAAGTCTATGTTCCTGTGTTCATCTTGGAAAATTCTGCGGTTACGTTCCTTCCAAATAGACCATAGTAAAAACCCTGGAACAAATTTCCATATGCTATTGACTCTTTGTATGTTGGAGAAGTCTTTTTTCCAGTTCAGTATGGTACTATGAATGGATTCTCTGTCATGGTCAGAACTACTAAGAATTCCTTCCATCCAGTTCCATAGCTGATTTGCCCATTCACAAGCATTGAAAAGGTGGTTTATAGATTCCTCCTCTGCGAGACACATAGGGCATCTTGAGGGTCCCCTGAAACCTTTCTTGCACAAGTTGTCCCAAGTTAAAGTCTTGTTTCTCATTAGAAGCCAAAGGAAGGTTATGATTTTCGGCCATAGAAGGCTGTCCCAAACCTTGCTGCACCATGGTACGGCTTCTACCTGTTCTTCTTTTTCTATTATGTTCTTGGCTTCTTTTAATGAGAAATTGCCATTACCTTTTAAACCCCATCTTAGCTTATCATCCTCTTCAGTTTTCCGAATCTTTCTTTTGAGGATTCGTGCACTGAATTGCTGAGAACTTTCACTATTCTCCTCTGTGTTCCCAGGATTTAAATTTATCCAGTCCCTCCAATTCGGATCCCTGCTGTTTTGAGTCCAATACTAATTGACTTTGTATCTTCCCTCATTTTGACTCATTCGCTTGATAGTTGATAGCTCTGGTGTGTCCAGTTTGGGGAACGGCTGCCATGCATCTTCCCAGAACATGGCCAACCTGCCATTGCGAATTTCCCAAAAGCTGTGCTCCTGTACTAAGTTCCTGTTATTCCTGGCATGGTTCCATATTGACGATCCTTCCGGTACTTCCTGTAGTCTTATGAGGTCCTGAGTGTCACAGTGTGGAGTATACTTTTCCTTCCAATGCCTCGCCCAAGGTAAAGTGGGTTCTTTAATCCATTTCCACCATATCGTAGCTCCACAGGTGCGGTTGACCACCCAGGGATCGACTAAGTTCAGCCCCCACATAGATTTTGGCTGGCATAGTTTATTCCAAGCCACCAAAGCCCACTTCTTCTTATCCCCATTCCCACTCCATAAAAAGGATCTCTGTATGTTTCTCATTTGTTGCAGAACGCCTTTAGGGGCTGGAAGCATAGAAAGTAGATATTGCGGAATAGCCTGCAGAACAGCTTTGGTTAGGATAAGTCTACCTGCTAGGTTGAGAGCTCTGTTCGTCCAGTGCGAGCACTTTTTCTTCATGTTGGCTAGAACTTTCTCCAGTGAATTTTCTGCCAAGGTTTCAGAGTCAGAGGAGCCCCAAGATATTTTGAAGGCACGGAGGCAATCCTAAATCCAAGAAGCTAGGACAAGTGGGCTTGAACTGCCGGGTGAGTGTTGAAAAAGAAAATAGTAGATTTAGAAAAATTAATTTCCATGCCAGAAGCTTGGCTGAAGAGATCAAGGATACCCCTGTAAGCCACAGCCTCCTTCACCGTGGGGGTACCATGTAACATGGTATCGTCCACGAACTGTTGATGAGTGGTAGCTGGTAGCGATCTTATTGGCTGCAGACCTTTTATAGATCCTTCCGCTTTCTTCTTGGCTATGGTTCGGCTGAGACCTTTTATAGATCCTTCCGCTTTCTTCTTGGCTATGGTTTGGCTGAGACCTTCCATTAGGATTACAAAGAGGAAGGGGGATAGGAGATCCCCTTGTCTTATTCCCCGCGAAGGTGTGAAAGGAAAAGAAGGAGCACCATTGACAAGGATGGAATATCTGGGAGATTTGATGAGAGCTAGTATCCACTTGATCCAGGTCCCGCAGAAGCCAAAAGCATCCAAAACAGCTTCAAGGTATCTCCAGCTTACTTTGTCATAAGCTTTTGATAGATCCAATTGCATTAGCATTCCTACTTCTTTTCTCGAATGAAGCGAGTGAATCATCTCCTGCGCTAACAAGATGTTATCTAGAATTTGTCTACCCTCAACATAACCCGATTGCTCTTCTGAGATAATACCAGGAAGTATCGACTTTAGTTTATTTGCTATGACTTTTGAAATAATTTTGTAGATAACATTACATAAGGCAATGGGTCTAAATTTATCAGGTGTCTTTGCTTCTTCAACCTTGGGTATGAGCGCTAGAAAGGTAGAGTTGATGGAGAATGGTTCCTGAGCGTCTAGAATCCTCCACTACCTCCCATACCTCCTGCTTGACAGTGTTCCAACAGGCCTTATAGAAATTGATGGTAAAGCCATCTGGACTTGGAGCTTTATCATTAGGCATACTCCTGACAGCTTCCTCCACCTCCTCCATAGAGATTTCCCTGCATAGGGCCCAATTCTGATTTGAAGTGATAGACTTAGGAATGGCTGCTGTAAGTTCCTTGATGGCTTCCTCTCTATTTATGGGCGGTTCCTGTGCAATTGAGTTGAAGTGATCCGAGAGCAGAGCAGATATGTCATTGTGATTCTTTAGTATCTCCCCTGCATTATTTTTCAGCTCAAGAATTCTATTAGCACTTCTATGGTCTAGAGCCGACCTGTGAAAAATTTTTGTGTTCTGCTCCCCCTCTCTTAACCATTGGATTCTAGATTTCTGTTTCCAAAGAATCTCTTCTTGTATGCACCTTTTGTGCCACTATTGAGAAATAATTTTTTCCTGCTCAATCGCTTCGACACTGTGGTTGCCTGCTGCTCCATTTCTGTGGATCTGTTCCAGTTTGTTCTCTAGAATGGCTTTCTCCTGGAATATATTTCCAAAAACCATTTTGTTCCAATCTTTTATCTTTTCTTTAGTTGCTTTCAGCTTCTTTTGTAGATTAAACATTTTGGAGCCTCTCACCTCCAAAGGTTCAGACCACCATTTCTTTACCATCTCGAGGAA
>APFE030784807.1:0-17822 GCA_000404065.3 Pinus taeda | reverse complement strand
TTATTTTTTATGGATCATCAAACATAGCCTTTGGAAAATTTTCCCTAGGACCTAGGACTTAAGACACATGAGGGGATTAAAACATTTCCTAACCCTCAAGACACTTTACATCATGACTTTTACAACTTTACATCTCAAGGGGGAGAACCCATTTGACAGACCCTCATAAACCACCCAGTTTTGCGACCAAACATAATCTAGCAGATCAACACACTAGGATTCTCCTAAGACTCTAATGATAAAATTCATTCCGGCTTTGGGGTCAAGTTGAAGGAAAACTCTGCCGATCATGGATCGGTGAGACGAAAAACCTTCCGGAATGAAGATTATCACTAGAAAATTAGGTCCACCTAGGCAATTTACATACATGACTCAGCGCTGCTAAGATTATTTACATCAAAATGCAGACTGGGTTTACAACTTAATAAGATCAGGAGAATGACGATGACTGTCGAATGGCACGAACATCTTGATCAAGCGCTGTCCCTTTTTGCGAAGAAAAGGGGGTGTACTGCTTATGGGTAGTTGACACGCAGCGGTCAACAGGTGTGAAGCCCGATATTGGTCATCTAAGGATATTTGGCTACCCTGTGTATTTCATGTGTTGAAGGACAGAAGGAACAAGTTGGAAGCCACTGGAAATAAAGGTACGTTTGTTGGGTATTGTGACAATTCTAAAGCGTTTAGAATATATATATATATATATATATATTTGATCAAAGGAAAATCGAGTTTAGCAGGGATGTGACCTTTGATGAAAATGTTGCCCTGGGAAAAGCAAGGGACCTTTCTCTACCTCTTGTTGTTGAGAAGAGATATGATCACATGGACCTACTAGAGGGTCTTTTTATACCAGTGTCTGAAAAGGATATTGTTGATGATCCCATGGAACGTATGGACCCCTCAAATCCCCCCCATGTGATCCCCCTGCTAGGAAGAGACCTCTTTGGCTTCATGATACATTACAGGATGTTGAGAGACATGTCGCTACTAGAGGAACATTTAGAGAAAGTAAGAAGCCATGTTGGTATCAAGGATATGCTATAGATTATGAGCTCCATCATACATGTTGAACCTCCCACTAAGCAATGAAAGAGCAGGCTTGGAAGGATGCCATGGTCGAAGAGTATAAATTTAGTATGAAGAATGATGTATGGGATGTTGTACCGAGACCTAAAGAAAAATCTACTGTGACCTCAAAATGGCTATACAAGATCAGGCATGGAGCTGATGGAAGCATTGAGAAGTATAAAGCAAGATTTGTGGCTAGAGGTTTCTCCCAGAAAGAAAGAGAAGACTATGATGACATATTTTCCCCAGTTGTCCGATACACTACTATTCGTTCTATTATTACCCTTGGTGCTAGTCAAGGATGGATATGATGATTGCATTTATTCATGGCATACTACACGAAGAAGTATATGTTGAGCAGCCTTAGGGATTTTAAGTAAAGGATAGAAAGACTCATGTTTTCAGGTTGAAGAAGGCACTATATGGTTTGAAGCAATCCCCCGGAGCTTGGTATGCTTGCATTGATAGTTACTTGGTGAAGCTTAGATTCACAAGAAGCAGTGTTGTCCTGAACCTCTACTTCAAAGTGGTCCAAGGTATACCTTTGATTTTGGTTTTATATGTTGACGATTTAATCTTCACAGGTAGTGAGCCCGTGATGCTTGAGTGTAAGAGGGAGCTGGCCTCTGAGTTTGAAATGAAGGATCTTGGTTTGATGCATTACTTCCTGGGATTAGAAGTGTGGAAAAGACCCTGTGAGATTTTCCTTTCTCAAGGAAAATATGTCGAAACTGTTGTAAATATTTGGAATGGTAGAATGCAAGTCCTTAACCACACCGATGGAGATGAATTTCAAGAAGTTATGTGGAAATGTTGTTGGACCTTACTTGGCGTACCGTTCTGAGTATCGACAATTAATTGGAGCTTTGATGTTCCTAGTGAACACCCATCCAGACATGTTTTGCAGTGAACACTTTGTGTCAATTTATGACTGAGCCTCTTCATGCACACTGAGTTGCTGCCAAGCACGTATTGAGATATTTGCATGGGAAGATCAATTTTGGTTTGAGGTATACTTCCGGAGACATGAGACTATATGGATACTTTGATGTTGACTAGCCTGAAAATGTTATTTACAAGAAGAGCACACGAGGGTGATGCTTTAGTTTGGGTTTTTCCATGATATCTTAGATGAGCAAGAAGCAGAAGTCCGTAACTTTGAGTACGTTAGAGACATGTTGATTTGTGATAGCATTGGATGTGCCCTAGCCATGAAAATTGGTGGAGAGGCTAAAACACATAAGATCTCCAAAACCCAGAAATCGTTTTGGGAAATTCCATCCAGATGAGGAGTTATTAAAATAATTAATATTTTTAATGGGTTCCCAAGTCTAAACTTAGGAAAATAAAAATATTAATGGGTATTAATAAAGATAAGGATGAGAAGCTTCTAAGAGACAAGGATCAAGTCTATTTTAATCTTAGCCATTGATTAGGGACTTATTCTCGGTCATTGATTCATCAACAGGAAAAGTATAAGAGAAGACTTGAGGGTCATTTGGAGAGACACCAACAGATACTCAGTATTCCAAGAAAACTCGATTTTCAGAGAGAAGGAAAATTGATTTCAGAGGGAGAGTTGCAAGGTGGAGGAAGAGGGGGTGATTAGCAGCAGTTAGGAAGCTCAGAAGATGTGACGGAAGGACTCTGAGAGACAGCACAGAGGAAGACGCAGATCATAGAGACGCAGTGGATGACGCATAGAAGGACAGAGCAGGGTAGAGCCAAGCAGAATGACGCAGGGCTGACATAGTAGGGAAAGGAAGTCCTCCAAGGTGTCAGAAAGTCCCGGAGAAAAGTCTCAAGTGTTTTCTCCCAATGTTTATGCAAAAAATTTCTGTAAAAGCGATTTTTGTTGAAGGTTAATAAAACCCTCCTCTACTGCACCAATTTTCCCGCATTGGGTTTTTCCAGGGACAATTGTCCAAAAATAATTGTGTTGATGTGTTTGATTCTTGTGCATGTATTTGCTTCTGTATAATGGTGTGATATCTATAGTAGAATTTATTTTAATATTTACTGAAGGGATTTCATAAATAACTTATTGGAAAATAAGTAGGTAAAATAAATCAGTTGCTGCAGTAATAGAATTTTTGTTTAGAAATTTTCACATGGTATCAGAGCAAAGATTCAGAGATAAGAAGGGAAAATCAATTATGGGTCAAGAGTATGATGTAGAGGCATCCACATCTGGAGACTCGTGCAGATTTTCAGAAGATTGCACAAGAGATAGAAAATTTGATTTTTCTATGTTGGCTTCCAGATTGGAAGAAGACGTTGCTTGCGTAGCAAGATTTGCATCATCAGGGGTATGGTATATAGACAATGGAGCCTCCTGGCATATGACAGGAATTCGGGAATGTTTCTCAAATTATCAAGAGAAAAGAATGAATTTTCAGATCACCATGGGGAATAAGGCAAAGTGTACTCCAGTAGGGAAGGGTACTATAGTTTTTCAAATAGAAACAGGAGAGCGGTTCCGAGCTACCAATGTGTTGCATGTGCCAGGATTGGGGATGAACTTACTTTCCGTATCTCAACTTCAAAGCAAGGGCTATCACATTTTCTTCATTAAGGAGAAAGTATACGTCAAACACCTGAGTTGGAAAAAGAAGGTACAGATTGGAATCAGAAGTAACAGGTTGTACAGGTTGCAGCTAGAATCACCAATGGCACTGATAGGCAGTAATGGAGACAAGGATTTGAATGAACTATGGCACAAAAGGATGGGACATTTGCACCATGGGACTCTGAGAATTCTTAGGAAAACGATAACAAGAGTTCCAGATCTTAGTACAGAACGAGATGATGTATGCAGAGGGTGTGCTCTGGGCAAGTATGCCAAAGCAACGTTTCCTAGAAGTAACAATAGGGCCAAGAGTGTACTAGGATTGATGCACTCAGATATTTGTGGACCGATGTCCACAAAATCTCTTAGTGGTGCCGAATAATTCGTCACCTTCATCGATGACCATTCCAGGAAGACTTGGATTTATTTTTTGAAAACCAAGGATGAGGTTTTCTGTCAATTCAAAGAGTTCAAGGCTCTAGTAGAGAATCTAATAGGAAAGAAAATAAAAGTGTTGCGCTAGGGAGGGCATCAGAAGAGAGTGGACAACTCCCTACAATCCGAAGCAGAATAGAGTAGCAAAAAGGAAGAACAAGACTATTGTGGAAGCAGCTAGGGCTATGATGTATGATCAGGATAGGCCAAAATTCCTGTGGGCAGAAGCATGCAACACAATAGTCTATGTCCATAATAAAACTCCTCATGGGGCATTGGGAAAGATACTCCAGAACAGGAGTTCATCGGGAAGACACCTGAAGTTAGTCATTTCAGGATATTTGGGAGTTTAGCATATTGCCGCATACTTGAGGAGAAGAGGAAGAAGTTAGATCAAGCTACAGAGAAAGGATAACTTGTGGGATATAGTGAGAATGCTAAGGCATATAGAATCTATCTTCCAGGGAACAGGGAGGTAGTAGTTCGACGAGATGTGAAGTTCATGGAAGATAGGGCCTTCAGAAAATCTCGATAAATGCCTTCCGAGGAGCAGTCAAAAGATGAGCCGTTGATCAAACCACTTCAACCAGCAGAAGCTAGTACCAGAAATCCTCCTTCAGAACAAGAGGAATCACAGGAAGAGGAAGAGCTAACAAATGCACCTACTACCAGAGGAAGAACAAGCCGGGAACTCTGACAAATTCTACGAGATGCAGAAGATTTCATTGGTGCACCCAAGAACAGTAAAAGGGAGCGAAGACAACCATATAGATATCAAGCCAGGTTGGGGAACCTTCTAGTTTTCAGGAGCCCACTCAGCATCAAGTTTGGATGGATTGATGGTGGAGGAATACAACTCTATAATGGTGAATGATGTCTGGGAAGTAGTGCCTAGGCCTCAGGACAGATCAATGGTAGGTTCGAGATGGATCTACAAGATCAAATACGTTGCAGATGACAATGTGGAAAAATACAGAGCTAGGTTTGTGGCTAAGGGGTATGCTCAGAATGAAGGAATAGACTACAAAGAGACCTTTGCCCCAGTAGCCAGGTATACATCCTATTAGAACCGATTAATCCCTTGCAGCACGATGGGGAGGGAGATTCATCAGATGGATGTCAAAACGACATTCTTGAACAGGGTGATAGAAGAGGAAGTATACATTGAACATCCAGAAGGCTTTGAGACACATGAGAAGAAATCTCATGTATGCAGATTGAAGAAAGCCTTGTATGGGCTCAAACAGACACCTAGAGCATGGTATGGTCGAATTGATGGCTACTTGCGGAAGATGGGGTTCGTTAAGAATGATACAGATCCCAATCTATACTATCTGGTTGTAGAGAATAAACCTCTAGCCCTAGTATTATATTTGGATGATCTCTTCCTGACAGGATCATCCAGGCTCATGAAATACTGCAAGAAAAATCTAGCCACAGAATTCGACATGAATGATTTGGGAAAGATGCATTATTTCCTGGGGTTGGAAGTTTGGTAGCAGAAGGGTGAGATCTTCCTTGGACAAGGGAGATATGCTACAGAAATCCTGAAAAGATTCAGGATGCAGGACTGTAGGCCTATGGCTACTCCAATGATCACCAACTAGAAGAAAATTGATGCATCAGAAGACAAAGATGTTGATCCCACTTTATACAGGCAGCTCATAGGGTCCCTGATGTATCTAGTCAATACCAGGCCAGACATTTGTTATGCTGTCAACACCCTCAACCAGTTCATGGTGGAACCTAAGAGGGCGCATTAGGCAACAGCCAAATATGTTCTCAGATATATAGGGAACAGTCGAGTATGGACTATTGTACACCAGAAGTAATGATATCAGACTGAGTGGGTTTACTAATGCAGATTAGGCTGGAAGTTCAGTAGATTGGAAAAGTACTTCTAGGTATTGTTTCAACATTGGACTAGGGATGACCTCCTCGTGTAGTAGGAAACATAAATCTGTAGCTCTGAGCTGAGCTGAAGAAGAATATATGGCCATTAGCACAGCTTCATGCGAAGCCATATGGCTTAGAAAATTGTTTGTGAACCTATTTAGAAGAAGGATGGAGGCGACCACGATCATGTGTGATAATCATAGTTGCATCAAGCTCTTTGAGAATTCAGTATTTCATGATCGGTTGAAGCACATTGATATTCAGTGTCACTTTGTCAGAGATTGTGTCGAACGAGGAGCTGTACAATTGAGCTACACTCCTACAGGAGGACAGGTGGCAGACATCCTTACCAAGGCCCTTGGAAGAACAAAGTTCGGTTATTTCAGGGAGAAGATGGGGATGGTAAAGAATCCATTTCAGTAGCAGAAATGGATAAGTGTAGGTGTTGTAGTGCAACAATTAGTTGTGTTATGGGAAGCATGATGCAACATTTGAGAGAGAGTTGTAGTGAAGATGCAGTATTGGGAGGAAGGACCAGTAACAACACGGATGCAGAGGGAGATGCAGTACAGATGTAGCAGTGGTAGTGGCAGTGGCAAAGCCATGGGCAACAGTACAGAAGGCAGCAGTGCAGTGGATGTAGGGCAGCAGGTCCAGCATCAACACAGGTACCAGTGCTGGAGGATCAATGTGATGATTAGTGGTGGAACATTACTAGGCACATTCCTTGCTAAGAGGGAGTGTTAATTTGTGATAGCATCGGATATGCTCTAGCCATGAAAATTGGTGGAGAGGCTAAAGCACATGAGATCTCCAAAACCCAGAAATCGTTTTGGGAAACTCCATCCGGATGAGAAGTTATTAAAATAATTAATATTTTTAATGGGTTCCTAAGTCTAAACTTAGGAAAATAAAAATATTAATGGGTATTAATAAAGATAAGTATGAGAAGCTTCTAAGAGACGAGGATCAAGTCTATTTTAATCTTAGTCATTAATTAGGGACTTAATCTCGGCCGTTGATTCGTCAACAGGAAAAGTATAAGGGAAGACTCGAGGTTCATTTGGAGAGACACCAACAGATACTCAGTATCCCAAGGAAACTCGATCTTCAGAGAAGGGAAATTGATTTCAGAGGGAAAGTTGCAAGGTGGAGGAAGAGGGAGTGATTAGCAGCAGTCAAGAAGCTCAGAAGAGGTGACGCAGGGACTCTGAGAGACAGCGTAGAGGGAGAGGCAATGGATGACACAGAGAAGGACAAAGTAGCGTAGAGCCAAGTAGAATGATGCAGGGCTGACGCAGTAGGGAAAGGAAGTCCTCCAGGGTGTTAGAAAGTCTCGGAGAAAAGTCTCAGGTGTTTTCTCCCAGTGTCTATGCAAAATTTTTCTGTAAAAGCGATTAATGCTAAAGATTAATAAAACCCTCCTCTGTTGCACCGTTTTCCCGTATTGGGTTTTTCCGAGGACAATTGTCCAAAAATAACTGTGTTGATGTGTTTGATTCTTGTGCATGTATTTGTTTCTGTATAATGGTGTGATATCTGCATTATAATTTATTTTAATATTTACTGAAGGGATTTCATAAATAACTTATTGGAAAATAAGTAGGTAAAATAAATCAGTTGCTGCGGTAATAGAATTTTTGTTTAGAAATTTTCACAAGGCATAATATATTGTTGCTAGCATGGCTAGCTAGCAAGGAAGTATGGTTGAGAAAGATCATTGGAGAGTTGCTTGAGTAGGTCCTAGATACGATAGTGATATATTGTGACAACAAGATTGGTATCTGATTAGCAGAGAATCTCATGTTCCACGACAAGTCCAAGCATATTGAGATCAGATATCACTATATTCAAGATATGGTGCATAGAGGAGTAATGAGACTTCATCACATTT
This sequence comes from Pinus taeda, assembly GCA_000404065.3. Classification (NCBI taxonomy): domain Eukaryota; kingdom Viridiplantae; phylum Streptophyta; class Pinopsida; order Pinales; family Pinaceae; genus Pinus; species Pinus taeda. Next base: position 9,957 of record APFE030784807.1, on the reverse strand, counting down.
TGACCGATGAGCAGATAGCAAACATACTCACCAAGGCTTTGCCAAAAGGGAAGTTCACCAACTTGGACTGATTGATGTGACCCTCCTAGTTAAGGGTCTCGGGTGATCAAGGACATTGAGTTATGCTCTCCCCCCCTGTTTGAGCTCACATGGAGAGGAATTGAGCCAAATAGCTCCAGACAATAGGATAGTATGTGATACTTACCTCTATTGTAAGTGGTATCCTGCCCATTGTCTGACAATAGGATAGTCTATGATCCTTGTCTTCCAGGGTAAGTTGTATCCTACCTATTGTCACTCATTAGATTTGACAGAGCATACCCTGGTTGGCATCCTACGCACAAGTTGGCCTTGTTGGGATTGTTTTCCCACCTATTTGTCGAATGGGTGCTGGCTACTTGAGCTAGGCGTGATCCTTACCATTTGTGGTAAGTAGTATCCTGCTCAAGTTATGGGATGCAAGTGTTCTACCATTGACTCTTTAGGGTCAGGTTGGGAAGATCAACAGACACTAGGATAGGTTGTGATCCTCACCTCACAGTAAGTAGTATCTTGCCTGTTGTCACAGGGCAATAGGATAGAGTGTGATCCTTACCCTTGTGGTAAGTCGTATCTTGCTTATTGCCCTTGGATAGAGGGTGGTAGCTTGAGCTCCCTTATGATGTGAAATTTTTCTTATTTTGGATTCTAGAGTGTTCAGTAGATGATCAGAGATGACATTTGACTTGATGATGACGAGACATTTGAGATAGAACATATGATGCAGTGAGAAATTTCTCCCTAGTTGAGAGGGAGTGTTAATTTGGCAGCTCAGGGTCAAATTCCCTTCGTTGGACAGCCTTCCTCATTTGAAGATGACCTTTTTGTCCTTGGAAGAATTTAATTTGTTCAAGGAAAAATATATTTTTAATGTGAAAACCGACATGTGCACAAAAGTTCAGGGTGGCCTAAAGACGAAATTGGGCCTCCAAAATTACATATAAATACAAGTCAACTCAACCTCATTTAGACACACACCTCACATTTTCTTCTTCTCTTATGGGTTCGTAAAAGTCTGAAAATTGTAGGTCTTTTTGACACGTGCGAATAGGAGATAAAATTTTAGAAGGGTCGAAATTTGTCTTTGACTAGCCTATTACCACACAATCTAGCAGGGGTCCTAGGAGGGGGGGTACATAACAGCCAACTACTAAACAAAATGACAACAATGGGACAAAGACCCACTATCACCTCAGTCAATGTCCCTTGCTCTTTATGGAATTTCATCAATGGGAGGAGTCCTAGTATAAGGGAAATCACTTGAATGATAGGATCAATAGCAAGGTGTGGTGTGATTTTTGAAGCCCATTCAAAGGAGAGGCTCAAATAATGGCTCAATTGCTTCAAAGAGAAGCTAATGGCTCTCTAAGGAAGGCCTATGAGGAGACCTAGACCTAGGAGGAAAAGTTGTTTAATCACAAGGGACACTCCTAGACCAAAGGTTTCCTAAAGATGCAAGGTCTTTCTTTAGGGCTTTGTAAGATAACAACCATATAAAAGTTCGAGACCACACAAGAGAACTATATAAAATCCAAGCAAGGCCTAGGGCTAGAAGGTGATCTTCAAGGAGATATCTAGGTCAAGCAAAGATAAGAAATGCCAAAAGAATAATTAACTTCCTTTGAGTTTTCAAGAGCAAATGACCTTTGGAATGCCAATAACCAAAGAAGTTTCAAGCTAGAATTGATGATGGAGCTAGGGCTTGAGATTTCTCTCAAACTAGCCACAGGAATTTCCTGAAATTTGGAGGACCAATAGAGGACACTATAGCGCAGTAGCCTACCGATTTTCACTCAAAAAGACCCCTCCTAAAGAAATTTGCACTAGGCCCTAGTTGACCTTCGTTAGGGCAAAAAAATGGAAAAAGAGAGAAAGGAAGGGGTTTAAGCCTTTAGGTTGATCAACTAGAATTAGGACCAGTGCCTTATCAATTGGGAGAAATGGAGTCAAGATTTTTTTTGATGAAGGAATTTTGCTTTATCAAGGAGACCTATGTAGCTTTCCCTAACCCGAAGAGGCAGCAACTTGGCTACAAGAGGTATTTATACTTCGTTTAGCAAAGGTTGATGGATATTTGAGGATGAGCAAAATGAGCCTCTAGGAACATTCATTCACATTATCTAATGTGTAATGCATGGAATGCCTCAAAATCCCAATGTTTTCATGAATTCACAGTTAATTAGGGCACATGTAATATTATGAAAAGACATTCCATACATTAGACCTGTAACAAAGGAAAGCTATAGCATCAAAACAATGCTTACAAGATAATGCGACTATATTCGTCCATCACAATTACAATTAGAAGCTCCAAGGCAAGATAGTGAAAATCCCAAACATCAAAATGCATCAATAACATCCAATTTTTCCATCAATTGCAAGTCTAAATTCTTTTACAAGAGACAATCTCAATCCAAATGATGATGAGTTACAAATGAGGCTCTCCTTTAATTTATATGAGTGTCTCACAAGCTCGAATGATCTAATTAGCCCTATTAGGCCCCTAAAAATAATTTTAATGTGCAAATAACAACCCTATTGGTGATAAGCCCACCAAATAGCTCAAAAGTATAAAATAAACCTTCCTAATGAGGCTGAAATGATAAAATAATGGTGCAAAGGGTCGTTGGAAGGCCAAGATAAGTCCTTCATGTGCCACGATAAAGAGAAGGCCTCTCCAAATGTGCATCATCATCTCTATATAATTGGGTCACGAGCAAGAAATATGTGGTGCTGAAGAAGCCCATGCGTGGAAATCAATGCTCTACTGTAGTGGACTCCCACGGCTCTCAACACTCACCCTACAAGTGCCATTATGACCCTATGGAGGGCTTAGACCCCGTATAGGGAGACCAAGTCCAAATGGAGATCCACCTGCAATCTTGTATAAGATCCAATGCATCTCCTCACCTTCCAGTACAACAATCCATGTAATGTCCCCAATTTTGATTTTTCATCTGAGGGAGTGAATGGAGTTTATTGGGGAGGTGCTAAGCATAGCACAATTTTGTAAATTGAGCATTGGAGACATTTTTGGTGTTTGGGACTTAGGAAAAATAGAAAATTAATTTGCTAGTGGAATGTGGGGGCCACACCTATAAGAAATATGCACCACTTGGAGAGAAAATCGAATTGCTAAGGGAAGGAGATCAAAATATTGGATGGAGGGACCCACATGAGGAGGAAAGAAAGGACTATAAATACAAGGAGCATAAAAGCTATTGGGGTCTTTTGTTCACTCATCTATTTCTTTTGTTGCTCAAGCTGTTTAGCTGGGTCACAAGTGCTGCTTAGCACAAAGTTCTCCAAGGGGAGAACTCACTCTTCTTTCGGTGGACTTCAAGTACCACCCTAGGGAGGCAAGCTATTGCTAATATGGTGACAAGGATTGTGGAGTATTGTAGCACATTTCAGCAGATTCCTTCTACCAAGTCCGTACTCTAGAGAGGACATAGTAGAGAAATCGTACCACTCATTTCAGCTAACTTTCAAGGGTGTTTTGCTGGTAGAAAATTAGTGGAGTTTCTTGAGGGGGAGTCTAGCCTTTGTGGAAATTTTTGGAGTTGGAGGTGATTGCTATTGAGGGGAACAAATTTATCTTCCTATGGCTTGCGCGGGGGGTCACTAGACAACATTTTTGTGGAGTTGGGTTCAGCCATTTTGCGCTGGAACTTGATGTGAAACTTCTCACCTACATTCGGGAAAATTTCCTTTATCATTCTTATTTCCAATTGAGGATAAATAAAGAGCATTTCAACAAATTACATCATTGGGGGACGCAATCTTGGTTTAGGAGGGGATAGTGCCAAAAGAGGGCAATTTTGGAAGGTAGGTCGAAATTAGTCAAAACCCTTTCTGGGTTTTTGAGGGTTTATTGAGAGGAGTTTGGGGTTAAATTTGCAGAATTTTCCAGGCTCAGGCAAGAAATTCCCTTTTGGTTCAGCAGTACATTTTATTATTTAGCCGGTGATTGCACCATTTTTTGGGTTTTCTGGGTGGTTGGTTTGGAGCATATTTCTTTATGGGTTTGATTGAGTATTTTTGGGAGAAGATATAGCTGCATTTTCAGGCAATTATGGGCACCACAGAGGGTCATTCTCAGCATTTCCAGTGCAACAGTAGTTGCCAATTTTTGGGTCTAGGCAAAAGAATATTGGGCCGAAGTTTCCTAACTCTTGGGGGTCATATTTTCCACCTAGGTTGCTCTAGCTTGCTTATGAAAGCCCAGGTTCACTTGTTCCTTTCTAGATGTACTCCTTATAGCTCATAATTTAATCAAATGGCTCAACTTATTTGCCCAGTTTCTTTATGTTTTTTATGGTGCATGCATATTTGTGATTCCATTTGTTGTAGCCTAGTTCATGTGTCTGTTATTGGTTTTAAAAATCAATTTGGAACATTACAATCCATTAGTGAAATTGAGTAAATAAGCTTGCTAACCAAGGGCAAAAGTGGACACTTAATAGTGCCATGCCCTTCCAAATGGGCTTTAGAAGGTACAGGTGTTTCCTTGCTCAACAAGAGAGGTTAATAAAGGACCCTATTAGGTGGTTTCAGCCTCTAAGGGATTAACACGTCCACGGTACATCCGTCAAATGGCAAGTGTCATGTGAAATGATGGTGGAACAAAGTTTGGCAACAAGGAAATCTCCAAGCCACATGCCATGGTACAGAGGTAGCTATGATGGAGGAAGCCCACACATGGGTATATGGATGTAGGAGGGAGAAATCGTGGTACATGAGTTACCCCGCCCTTTGTTTTTCCACTCTTCTTCATATGCCTTTTGTCTTTTTTTTATTTTCTTTCTTTTAACTGCTCGGGGCTCTAGGGGATGAGAACATGATGTGTATGATAAAGTAGAGATTACCCCCTTAAGATTTGGCAGTTCATCGCCCACTAGGGGTTGGGACAATCATGGGTTCCTAAATGATGCAAGGGGCACTCATAGGGGCCCTAGGAACCGGGGTGATGGCCATAATGATATAGGGTAGAGCTCATGTTTGGCTTTTGCCCACGCGCTATTTTTTTATGTCCCGACCATCTTTTGCATTTTGTGGAACATTTCCTGTTGTAAGTGGTGAAATTATGCTTTTAAATTTATTTCCAGGCTCGACCCAAAGTGTGGACAAGGGGAGGGGGGGAGGCTAACTCCTTATGGAGCCAATGGACAATTGTGGACCCAAATGGGAAAAGTGTGGAAATGGGTTATAATGAGCAGAGGGGAGTGAGATTTATGGTATTGGGAAACAGGACCGCGCAACCAAAATCAAGGTTTCCAATGTAGTGCCTCTCCTAAAGCTAGTAGCCAATAGAGGAGATCCCACAAGACTAGGATCCAATATTAACCATCAAGTTGGGACAAGGGAACAAGAGTACCATCCAAGCCCATTCTTTCTGCAGAATCCCCCCCACTAATCCATGTCCAAATGTGCCCAAGAAAAGAAAGCATAAACACCCAATTACATAATGAAAATCCATACCTTCGGGGTTGGAAGTCTCACCTTCAAACATACAATCATAACAGATGGGTGAGGGCACACATTGGTTGGCTTAGGTGGCAGAGAATGATGGCACATTGAGCTATTTGGTGGCTACAAGGGGCTGCTGGCTGCCAACTAAAGACAAATCTAGGAGAAAAAATCTCCTATACGGTGTTAAAAATATGCAACTACGGTCAAATTCCGCTTTGGAATGATGATGGCATTAAGTTCCTCTTTTCGAGAGGACCAAAATCAACCTAAAGATCACCTCGTTCGAACAAGCAAAAGTTGGTTTTTTATTTATGCACCCACTCATGGATATTGGACCAGGTCGGCTTCACCCACATGCACACTTGGACAGGCTGGCAACAACATCAAGTGGACCTTGTTGGACACCCCTAGAAGCTTATAAATACAAGTGACTTTAAAGCTCATTTGGACATCACAACATCAAGCATCTTCTTCTCTTCTATCTGATTTGGTTCGGTACATTGGCGAAGGAAAAGGTCGTATGAAGATCTGAAGTCTCAGATTTGAAGGTTGCTGAAAAGTTAGGGTTTCTGTTTTGGTCGTTGGCACAGCACTGTGAAATTTCAACTTTGGTCGCAGGCATACTATAGGCAAGAGAGCAACTAGGAAGCCAAAGTTGCTCACATGCTAACTTGATGAGAGCAACTTTGGGTTTGACTGCAGTTGACTATGCTCCGAAGTTTTCTGAATTTGTCCGAAGGTTGAATCAAGTTGTCTCTGATATATTCGGCCACTGTATACAGGTTTTTCGAGTTGTTGGGTTGTATTATTGATCATATTGTATTGGGATCATTGTACTCTCTGTTGAAATTTTTATGACAATCTAATAGAAGAAGAATTTGAAAGGGTTTTTCCCTGGTCTTTGACCAAATCTGGTGTCTCATGTTGATGTGTTGATTGTCTTCTTTGTCATTGTTTAATTTGTTCTATCTTCAATTATTGTTCATGAATGGAAAGACTAATCGTAATTGGAACTATTGCTAATATTGATAACTGAAGTTTGGAATTGGGCTAAAGTAATTGATACAACATAGAACAATCTGAAAAATTTAACATAGGGCTCACCCACTGGTGGTGGGTAACATCTAGCTCGAACTAGGACATGAGCTCTCAGTGAGTGCATGGATCATGTACTCGAACAGGGAGGTCATGAGAATACCAAAAATCTCTTGGGACCAACAATCTCTTGGGACCACTGACCTGTTACCTACACATCAAAGATTAGGTACATCGAGCAACATGCTTTTATGGCATCCTTGATCACCGATGCTTTTGTTGGTTCGTAAAAGCAACAGGAAAATAAAACTTAATCCTAAATGCACCTAACCTAAAATGATAACATAATGTGATGTTAGTTCTAATGCAAAAACCAATATGCAACGCATCCTACCCTAACATACATATTACATCAAACAAATGCTAAGTGTAATCATAAAGCCAATGCGACCAATATATCATTAGATCAATGTGAGAATAGTTGCCTATATGATTACTCATACAATAAACCCAAAAGCCAATATAGAAACAATCTTATGGAGGATGATGCAGGTGGGAGGCGGGAAAATATGATATCCATATGGTGTAGAAAGGAGTCTTAGATGAGGGGAAGGATACCAATTTAGAGGTTCAGAGCCTTTCTTTCAAGCAGGAAATGGAGGATTGAATGACCAGTTTAGAAGAACTCCTTGTTACGATCGTTATGCTTCGTGGTTGCCCCAAGACCATGATGTGAAGGAAAAGGGGATTGAGGACATGCAGAAACACAACAAACAGATTGCTCGATATGATGGTCACATTGAAAAGGGACAACGATTGTGTGCTCATATTCCTGAGGGTATGACTGGGAAGAAGGGATACATCTAATGAGTGGATTTTCCTCAACATCATACTCGGGAGAGGGAAAGAGGTCATCAATATCATTGATGGCATGACAAAGGGTGAGGCAATGGCTCATGGACAACGCAGTTATGTCTTTGGGATCCTGGAGAAGGCAAGGAAAAGCTAAGTTACCACTTACCATGATTTGGATAAGGATTCAGATCCAGATATGGATCCACTAATTTTTTGAAAAACCAAGATCCGGATACGCTAGGGAAACGAAAAGTACAAAAAATATAAATATATTTGTACATATTTAAAAAAGAAATTACATAAAAATAAACAAGTATATACACATTTCATATATATATATATATATCAACTTATAAATGTATAACTTTTTAACTATATAATTTATATAATTTTTAATAAACTGCCATTTTCACATCGGTATTCATGATTTCGTTGAAGAAAATTGCTCACGCTGAAAAAGCTCCAACAAATGCTCACGATGAAAGCTCTGATTTCTGTTGAAACCCCACTGAATAGTCAGAGATGCGTGTATCGAGCATCTTTAAATCGCGACAAGGAAATGTTGAATAGTGATGAATAATACTGGTTGTAATAATATTGGTTGTAACAATATTGGTTGTAATAAGTATTACATAATAATATCGACGTCGCTCTCAAGTTTGGTGGGCTAGTCACATTGGTGACTTGAACCCCGCATCGTCCCTGTGCTTAGCCCCTTCTCTTTGTCGCATACCATTCATGCCTCCTTTATCGCTTTGTCCTATTGAATCATGACATGTGCTAGGGGATTAAAACAACACCCCGCATGTGAAACTTACAGAATGTTCATTGTAACCTACAAAAAATGTTCGTTGACACAAATGAATCTTGGGCGGATCCCAATGGATCTGGATCTGAATCTGTTTCTGAACCACGAATCCACAGATCTAGCCCCCAAGCATGACGAATCCAGTAACATAGATGAAAAGTAGTGCTCCTATCAGTGTCATCATCAGTATCATAAATGGGGCTTTCTTTAAAACTACAACCAACCACTCCCAACAGGCCTCCTTCATGTATGGGAAAATAATGATCCCCCGCTTTCAATGGTGTGAATAGGTATATCATTATGAGTAATGCCCTGAAGAAAGGGAGAACCAACCTCAATGTCATTTTCCTTGTCAGTATCATAAATAGAGTCACTGTTGAAATGATGGTCGCTAATATCCCATATTCCCTCATTTATGTGGAAGAAATTAGAAATGTCAACATCACAGGGAACCACCATACCCATACGTTCTAGATCTTTATTAAGCATTGTTTCGTGAATGAGAGGCCCCACTTCATCATGTTCATTCTTATGGACTTCAATGGGGCTCCAATTTACATCAGATTCATGTCCAGTTCCCAAATCTACAGTCAGAAGGTCTTCCATAGATTCTTCATTTGCTTGGTCATCATGATTTTCCTTAGAACCATCATTTTCATCATGGCTAGGTAGGGAGGACTCCTCTTTCTCCTTTTCTTGAAGAATATCACCTAAAGTGTCTACAACAAAATCTTGGTAAAAAAGCAAGGAGAAGGGAATTGGTAGGATTTCTTTTATATGCTTGTCGCATCTCATAGAGCTTGGATCCTTGTTGACAAAATTGGGAAAGGAGATCTTTGTCTTTATATCCTTCTACCAACTTTCGGCAGGATTTATTATATTCATCCATTCTCTTCTACAATATTTGGTAGCTTTTTAGGATACAGATCGTCATCATCCTCCCTAGAGGAGATGCTTTCCATTTCATTGTTGTTGATTCCCAGCTTTGCAATTGACGACTCCTCCACATCATCCTTGCTTTCTTGGCCATCTTGGTCAACCAAATCCTCTATGATTTCATCGGGTAAAGTGCCATGCTTTTCTTTAATGGCATGACACAAGGATTTGAATGCACTAGTGTAATAGGCAAGTTCAAGGAAAAGATAGTCAGAAGGATTTTTGTCATATTCTTGTTGTACATCATAAATGTCTTCCCTCTTCCTATTATAGAGGCTGAGTAAGAAATCCTCATCCTCATGCTTGACTACATGCTCACAAAATTCATTCCACTCACCCAGTCTTTCCAACAACTTTTGAAAGTCGGATCAAGGTCATTATAAGGAAAGTCAAAGACAACTTCTCTTTCACTATGAGCCATTTTTCATGTTTTCTATGTAAAGAAAATAAGGAGTCACCAGGGTGAATTCTTAATGTTGAAATTTGGTATCGGAGGACAGGTGGTTCCCTTAGGCTTTGATCTTTGGCCTAGGGAAAAGTGTCCAAAAGATTTTAATTTTTCTCCTAAAGTGACTTTATAATTTTTATAAACTTAAAATCTAATTTAAAAGTGACTTTAAGTGATAAAGTTACTAAGTCTAATTTTAAAGTGACTTTTATAAAGTCAATGAAAAATTAGAAAGGAAAAGTGACTTTGGAAATAAATGACTAAGTGGTTCTTTATTAAAGTGGGTGAATTAAAAAATAGAAAGTGAGATTTAAATGTGCATTTAATCTCAGCCATTGATCTAAATCTATTTTAGCCATTGGAT
>APFE030784805.1:0-18544 GCA_000404065.3 Pinus taeda | reverse complement strand
AAACATGTCTATGTCATGATAGCAACTCACATGCACATGCTTTCCCTTGAAGCAAAATGACATTCCCTTTTCATGAAAAACAACAATCCCTATTCCCAAATATGACACATGTTTCATAAAGATGAGAACATGGGCAACTCTTAAGACCAAGGAGGGGGGAGCTTGAGATCATGTTGAAACCAGCTCACAAAAATATAGAAAAGATAGATCAACGCCTTAAAAATAAGCCTCTTTGAGGGGGCAACCTCCTTTACATTACACAAATGAATAATTCTTGCATGATACAAATGACAATACCTCCTTTCTATATATAGGAATCTGAGGGGTCATAATAATATAATCAAAGCTGACATAACAATAATAATGTAAGGGCACAATAATAACAATAGTGGGCTTCTATGTGGCACAATAATAACAATATGGAAACTACATGGGCAGAACAATATAATAAGGGGGTTGTACTAATAATAATAAGGGGTTACACTAGTAGTATAGGGACCTAACATGCCCCTCTCCTTCAAAAAGTGTTTTCCTCAACGATTGAGTAGTTCTTGATGCTTCTGTATAAAATTCTTGTCCTCCCATGTGGATTCTTCAGTGGGTAAGTTCTTCCACTTGATGAGATACTCTGAAATTGATCAATTTCGTAGCTGTTGGGTTCTTGTATCTATGACTGCTCTAGGTTCCAATATGATTTTTCCTTCCTCGTCAAGTTCTCACAATATTGTTTGAACTGGGATCTTCTGCAACTTTTCAATGAGTGGCCAAACTTCTTTGTCCTTCTTCCATTCATCCCTTGCTTCATTTATCCAATCTAGTTGGATAATAGAAATAGCACAAAACAATACTTCCACATCCTCATCCTTTCTTGAGAGCGCATCTGCAACAACATTTTTCTTCCATTTTTTGTAGATGATTTCAAAGTCATAACCCAACATATTTGTGATCCATTTTTTCTATTCTTCTAAATATAATCTCTGTTCTAAAAAGTATTTAAGACTATCATGATCCATTTTTACTTGCAGTGTCTTCCCATTCGGTAAGGTCGCCATTTCTTAAGTGCATGTAGTATTTCCAACATTTCCTTCTCATAATTAGCTTGCTTTAGATGTAGCCATAAAAGATCATTAGCCTACGAACAAGCGACTAAGGACGATTGATCATAGGATCCAGTGTAGGCTCCAAAATTTGCATGCGAGCCAAAATTTTGGAGGGTGGTTGTAGCTGCTACAACGTTGGTGACACACTGGTAGAACTCCAGCTCTCTGTATGGACCTTCGTGAAAAGCGTGTCTAACCCTTCTGGAAGTATTGTTTGATTCTTTGATCATGATGGCTTCCACACTAGCTTGTGTGAAATATGTAGTCCTTGCCATTCTCTTGATCGGTCAGCACACATTCCAAGCCAAGTCAAGTTAGTTGTTTCAATTGGGAATGAGGGGTATATTGATGCACAAGTAATATAACTATTATAGTTTAAATTTCATCTCTGGTGTTTCTCCGCTGCCAGCGGGCTTGGACAGTACCTCGGCGGAGTCACGTAGGAACACAAGCATCGCTCCGCTGCCAGCAAGCCTAGCCAATACCCCGAAAGAGTTACTTGCATCACCTCCCTGTGCAGGAATCCTTTCTCTTCTTTTTCCTTATTCATTTTTCATTTTCATTTTTTTTAATTTTTTCAAAGAACTGTGCATAGGCACTTATTTATTTCATAGGCAGAAGAGGGATCTCGACTTATTGAGAGCAGAAGAGGTTGTTCCTTCATAGAGGTATGTTATATATACTTATGACATACTTGTTAAGGTTTTCCCCTCACCTTACTCTACTTGACTGAGCTGACAAGGGTTAACCCAAAAGAACCGATTAGAGTAGGTGGTACTAGTTAACAGTTCAAGCATTGTGTTTTCACCAAGACTCACTCTGAGCAGAACGTTTTTTCCATCAAGGCATCATCAAATGAAGACAAAAATATCTTCATAAAGAGATGAGACACTAGATAACCAAATGTTGATAGTTGTACAAGTCCTCTTAAATTTTATCAGCTTGTCTTGAGATCCAACATGGCTTCATGTAAGGCTAACCTACGAACACGAGCATTCAAATAAAGCAAATAAGAAAAAGAAAAATTAAAGTGAAATTAAAACAAGTAAGCAAACAAACCAAACCAAGTTAGGAAGAAAATAAACATGCAAACCAGGAATCAAAGCCAAGCAAGAAAGAAAACACTACTCCTACTCCTACGCTAAGTAGTACATGGGCCTATTCATGTGAAGTGATATTTCCAATGCAGCCATCAGGGCATTGGTAGGCCCATGTTGGCGAAGGCATGGTAAACAAGAAAGATATGCGAAAACGAGAAATACAAACAACTTATGCTTTACAAACGTGCTCATTGTGTATGATTCCTCCAAGGCATGAGCGATGGTATCATGTAATTTGGGTGGAGGAAGTGAACTTTGTGTATTAGATTGATCTTCAATGTGAAGCAGAGAGTAGTGAGAAGCCTTGGGAGTTTAAAAACTTTTCATGGTCGAAAGTGGAACTAACCAAGGAAAGTGAGGGCCTGACATAACCATCAGCTTAGGCTAAAGTGCCTTGATAGCCTACAGGGTTCCCACTTCGTCAATAGATAGATTATCAAAGACCAGTGGCTTATAAAGATAGACAGTGAGTGAATGAACATCGTGATCAAATGAAGATGTACAAAGATCACGACAACCATGATCATAAAATTTGGATGTTCGTCAAAATCCTCATGATTTGATGAATCATGTATAGGGGTAAATGAGAAACAAGCAAGTTCACCCTTTGTGTTTTCAAAATTGACAGATGATAGATGGGACATATTTTCAGAGGAAGATGTGTCCTCTCTGCAATGTAATGACAGGCTGACATCTAGTGTGTCATGTCAATGGTAGGAAGTAGAAACATCCAGAGATGAGTTTTCACAGGGAAAATCAAAATTGGTAGAATCACAAGATATGTCATGATAGAATAGATGAGGCATGGATAGAAGGGAGTCATCCTTCACCACAGGTCCTTCTTCAAATTCCTACACACACTCATCATGAATGATAGCACAGGTTGGCTGCACAACATCGACTTCGTCAACAACTTGATCTTCGTTCACAACAAGTGTGGATTCTGGAACAGAAGAACACAAGACAATACAATCTAGAGCATCAACAGAATGCAGGGACGTAGGTTGAGGTAACAAGTCCACATGACAACCAGTAGGCTTGCAAGCCAAATCTGTGTAGATATCAAGAGCAAGTGGGGTAGGAGGACGTGACAGTTCAACAGATGTGCGCGCACCTTCTCCCACCTCAAATTGTGGAGCTAGAGATATTTGATGAGAAAAGGACAGACAATCACTTGTGACAATGACCTTGTCTGTCTTAGATTTAGCAGCTCTAACATCGAGTTCTACTAGGATGTATTCGAATGATTCTAAGAATTGTAGTTTTTCGGATATGTAAAGAATATAGTTAAATCTTCCAATGAGGAATTCCCAATCAATTTTATATTTGGGAAAATGATATGCAAGATTACAAAAGCGTTTGTGAAATTTTTTAATGGATTCATCAGGTGCTTTCCATAATTTCAGAATTTCTTTATTGAGTGATTTACGATCAAAATGATTGAAAGCATGGTCTATCTCTTGGATCAGATGATGGAAAGAGTGAATATATTTTCTGGTAGTGTGGCACACCAATGTAGTGGATAGCAGGGCGTTGGAGCCACTGCTCGCTCCTCAAGGAAAATACTACAGACTCTCAAGGCTATGTAGGAGGAGCCAAGGTGAAAAGTCCTTTGCATGTACAAATGAAGGGTATATATAGCCAAGGGTGAAACTGGACCTTTTGACTATTCGACTTCCCTCATGACTATTAGACTTCCCTCATGAGTTTTTAGAATACATGAATCTTTGACAACATCCGTGGGTCTCTTGGACTTCCACGTTACATTACATTGATTACACAATTATGACCCAAAGTAGTGATGTGGAAGAGGCGACTCGTGACACAACTGAACATGACACTGTTGGTATGCACATGTTGGTTGTGTTGTTTGATTCAAGTTGTTGTGCTGCCAAGTGATGAGTATGCACGTGGAGTACCATAGCTTCACCTCATCATGGAAAATTGTGTAGATTCTTCAATTGTATTGGTGTTCACTTGATGGTTCATTCATGTGCACGTGTCTCCTTCGCTTGCTACTTGGTATGCTTCATATGTTCATCCAACCGCGTGAAATTCTTCTAGCATGTGCTCCTTGTTCATCATGTTTGTCTTCGCACCATGTCTCATCCATGTACTTATTTCTACAATCACTCATGACAAGTCGACATCAAATCCAGAAATAACCTAGTCTACCATGATGCATTTTCTTTCATTTTCAGGTGTAGATGATTGGGAGAGAAGAAAAGGCTCTGAAACTCTGCAGAGCAAATTTCAGGCTGGGATGCGAGGCTCCAGGACACTGCCGAGAAAAACTGCGTAGAGGTCACTGAGAGGCTAGGTTGAGTAGTAAAAGATAGTAGTGACATCTTCGAGATTTGGCTCAGCTGGGAGGCATAACTGCACAATTTTTCCAAGGAAGACAGTGCGGGCAGTAGGAGGAACTGGAAGTGAAAACTACGCAGATTTTTAGTGGAGGCTAGGAGTAGGCTATGAGAGCTTGCTGGCCAAAACTTCGTAGATCTAGGAGGCAGTCGTGCAGAACATGTCTATGTAGCTTCCAGGCTTAGCGAGGTGTCAGGAAGCTGGTAGACAACCCAATAAAATAGTGCAATTTTTAGGAGGAGCAATAGGTCGGCCGACATGGGAACTGACTGACAAAAACTACGCAATTTTCTGAGATAGTGCAGTGATAGGCAGCGGGTTCCTGTCTCTATTTTCTGCATAATTTTTCCAATCAGTGCAGGCAAGCAAGCTGAAATATTCTACGTATTTTTTGGGAGGAGTGAAGCCAGGGTCACTAACCAATCAAAATTTCAGGTTGACCAGCATGAGGCTTGATGGACAAGCTTGTGGGAAGCACAAATTGAGATAGTTTCTTGGGAAAATTCTATGCTATTCTAGGTGACAGTTAGCCAGGTCAATTCTAGGATTGCACAGTGCAAACTACCTAGGAGGCGGCCTTAATATTTGAATAATTCTAGGCAACAACGCTTGGTCACTGAGGGATGAGACCACGTAGTGTAGCTCAGTGGAGGTTTGGCTGATGGAGGATGGTCAACACTTCGAATGACCGTGTCAACACTTGTGTGAAAGTGATTACAATATCGTGTGTGAGTGTGATAGATTTTTACATAGCGAAGACAACTCATAAACAAACCTTCAACATCAACAGAACAAGGTCGCAGGCATGACATAGCGATCAATATGTTGAAGACAACAGTTGGTCAAACAAGCAAAAAAGGAAGCAAGAGATGTAGAGGAAATACATGAAATGACTTTTTGGTGTTTACACACAAGCATGTTACTAAAGACATGATGATATGACAATGAGAAGGAGTCTTGCAAACTCAACTAAGAAATGTACTTCAAAAGGTTTTCTTTACTTACCATACTTACCCTCAAGATGATCATGCATCCAACAGAGTTTGCATGTTGTCATGTTCTTTTTCCATAACTTAGTTTCTTTGTTTTTCCCCAACTCCTTGGGAGTGATCTTAGCATGTCACATTTTCTTATATTCACTGAGAGGTAGATTAGCAATGTTTCAGTAGGTAGTGACTGCTACCTGAATGAGGCTGTGGGAGGCCTAACTGTGCAGTTTCTTCATGCAAGACAGACAGGGAAGATTGGACAATACTGCACAATTTTTAGGCACAAGACATTGCTGCAAGATGGGGGTCCTGGAAGGACACCTATGCACAACCTCCGAGTGTTGGCTGCCTGACTGCTCTACGCATTTCTGGAGAGTAGTACTAGCTGCCCGACTAGGGTCTTTGCGCACTATGGGGTTTCAATAGGCAAGGGAGGAAGCTTGATTGTTGCAAAAGAAAATTGCATAGTTCCGAGAAGCTGGATGAGGCTAGGTTATTCGGGAAATGGCTAAGTGTGAGATCAGTGACACATATGTAAACACTAATAGGGATTTACTGTGATTGCACACGAACACTTAGTGATGCAACACAGACCATCCAGAATGTATAAAACATACTCTTCTTGATGTAACAACCTTCGTGACAAGAGTGCATGAAGTGAGTGTGAAAAATGTCTATGTGATGATAGCAACTCACATGTACATGATTTCCCTTGAAGCAAAACAACATTCCCTTTACATGAAAAACAACAATCCTTATGCCCAAAGATGACACACATTGCATAAAGATGATAACATGGACAACTCTTAAGATCAGGGAGGGGGGAGCTTGAGATAATCAACTTATCAAAAAGTGACCGAGGATGATCGATCATAGGATCCAAGGTAGGTTCCAAAATTTGCATGTGAACCAAAATTTTGGAGGGTGGTTGTAGCTGCTACAGCACCTGATAATAGGAGCCACACATGTTCAATAACACTATGTAGAATGAGCATCCTTGAACTTATGGAATTGAAAATGTTGCTACAAGATTTATTGGATAAAGGCTATATTAAACCAAGCATTCCCCTTGGAGAGCCCCAATATTGTTTGTTAAAAGAAATATGGGACTTTTGAAATGTGCATAGATTATCAATAGTTGAACAAATTGACAATTAAGAATAAATATGATTTACCCCAAATAGATAATATGTTTGATAAAGTCATATGGGAAACAATGATTTCAAAAATATATCTTATATCAGGTTATCATTAGTTAAGGATAAAAGATGAGGACATACATAGGATAGAATTTAGAATAAGGTATAGGCACTATGAATTTCTAGTAATAACTTTTGGTCTTACCAATGCACCTTCTACCGTATGTGATTAATGAATAGCATGTTTAGCAAGTATCTAGACAATTTTGTACTGGTTTTCATTGATGATGTTCTAACATATTCAAAAAACTAAGAATAACATGAGGAGCATTTAAGAATAGTGTTGTAGACCTTGAAATAACACCAGTTGTATACAAATTTCAACAAGTGTGACTTTTATAAAGAAAAAATTTAGTACTTGGGTCATGTTATCTTTAAAGAAGGCATAAGTGTTGATCTTGAAAATGTGAAGGCCATCTTAAACTAGTCAGTACCTAAGGATGTAGAAAACATCAGGTCCTTCATGGGAATTACGGGTTATTATAGAAGATTTATTGAAGGCTTTTCTAAATTATCCTATCCCATTACCTCTTCGCAAAAGAAAGGAGTTAAATTCAATTAGACAAAGAAATGTAAAAAGTGTTTTAATAGATTAAAACATCTATTAATAGTAGCCCCAATTTTAAAGATTGTTTATCCAGAAAAATGACTTTGTTGTGTGCACAAATGCATGTCTTGAAGGGTTGGGTGGTGTATTAATGTAGGAAAAATATGTAGTTGTTTATGAATCAAGAAAATTGAAGCTTCATGAGAAAATTTTTGTTTTTTATGACTTGGAATTAACTGTTTCTATACATGCATTAAAAATGTGGAGTCATTACTTATTGGGTAAAAATTTTACTCTTATTACTAACCACATAAGTCTAAAGTATTTTTTCAGTCAATAATAGTTGAATGCTAGACAGGAAAGGTTAATGACATTCTTGAGTGAATTTGAATTTGTCATCAAGAACATTAAAGGAAAAGGAAAAAAATAGTTGATGCCTTGAGTATAAGTGCAAATCATTTCACTGGAATTTATGTTAGTAGTGCACAGACAGGTTTTGTAGAATAAATAAAAATCAAAGACAGATTTTCCACACGGATACCTTCATCAAAGATTCATATGACTTTGTAAAGCTCATGAAGGAGGGAAAAGTGGACAACGATGACCTAATCACTATTTTTGATCTAGTTTCATTATTCACTAAGATTCCCTTAGAGGATGTTATCCATGTTCTCTATGAGGTAACTAACCCTGAAACTATCAAACTTGCAGAAATTTTCCTTCTCTAAACATTATTTAGCTTTCAAGGAGAATATTATGAGCAAGTCACAAATGTTGCTATGGGCTCTTCCCTTTCTCCTGTTGTAGGAAACCTATACATGGAAAAAATTGAACATAAAGCATTAGACTCCTACCCATTAAAACATAGAAGATGGAAAAAGGTACGTTGATGATACTAATCTGAAATGGAAACATGGCAAGGAAGAACTCAACAAATTATTAGAACATATTAATGGAATATCTTATGACATAAAATTCACTATCGAACTTGAAGATAATAATTGCACTCCTTTCCTAGAATTATTAATTAATAGAAATGAGGATGGGATATTAGGGCACCAAGTATTCTGGAAAAATACCCATACTGATAGTTACCTTCATGCAGATTCCCACCATTACCAGCTTAGAATTTTGGAACCCTCAATACATTGACCTCAAGAGCCGTTAGGATATCTAATAAATATCGCTTGGATCAAGAATTGGATCACCATAGTAATGTCTTTAAAGAGATTGGATACAAGGATAAAGACATTTATAAGGCCATCAAGAGAGCCAAACAAAAGAGGAACCCCTCACATATAATAACTAATTTACAACCTTCCAGCATGAAGGCCCATCTCTCATACATTAGTGGCGTAACAGATAGAATACCTAAAATTCTCAGAAAAAGGAATATTGGTGATCTAAATTTATGCAAGAACACCAAAAAATATAGATATAAACATGAACACAAAGATGCAGCAGAAATAAAAATTCATTTCATTAATATCAAAGAGCTAAAATATGCTTACATACAGAACGGAAATAAACTAGCTCGAGCAAGGGTAGCTTATCTATGAGAAGAGATGTGGCAGCTACATGCCTTTGAATTGTGTTACAATGAGGCTCAAGGGACTTTTTATTATTAAACATCAAAGGAAGACCCTAAAAACCTAAAACCCTAACCCCAAGAGATGAAACACCAAGAGTTTATGGGCCCCATTGGGGTTAGTTAGTTAGCCAACTTCCCAGGGTTGTAACTTGGTCATATGATCTCTGTTTGGTGCGTATGATACTTCTTTGGAAATATCTCTCTGAGTACTACAAGATTTCGTGCCTGTGATTATAGGCCTACTACAGACCTCAAAAAAATGTCATTTAGGGGGACAAAACAACTCCAGAAGTTCAGGACCTGAAAAACTACTAAAAATAGTAAATGTTGTAATAATAAAGGAAACGGACAAAACTGACTAGAGGTCTAGGTGGAATAGGCGGGCGGCCACCAATATCCGCCTAGATCAATCGGCTCAGTATTCAAACCATTTTAAACTTTAAAACAAAAAACGAAATCAGTTAAAGACAACATTGATCAACAATAATTAAGAGTCTATAAAATCAATTGCTCATGTGTAAAAATCTACATTGGGGAAACTGGGAGGTCATTCAAAACAAGAATAAAAGAAAATTGTGCCAACATTAAAAATCAATGCTCTTGCACCTCTGCTCTTGCAAAGAATTCTCTCTACACTAAGCATCACATATGCCTGTAATATACTACTATCTTTGCATAGGAAGATCACTATCTTAAGAGAAGATTCAAGGAGGCTCTTGAAATATTAAGACATCCAAACAACCTCAATAGGGATGGCAGTCTTGAAGTTAGCAGGAGTTGGCTCCCTGTACTCTCTCAGCTTTGAAATTTGTTCCCTCTCCTTCAATATTAATTTAATAATGTTATTATTAACATTATCGCTCTCACCAAAGTCTTAATATTAATAATATTACTCTATTAATATTAATATTTCTCCTTATTTCTTCTTTTCTATCTAATTTAGTTGTGTAGTTCTTAGATCGGTATACATTTTACTTTAATATATATAATTAATTTTTATTAGCTTAGGCTTTAATTCTAATAAATTAGCCATAATGAATAAAGAAATAAATTTATCTAATTACGCCGTAAGGCGTTTCCATTTGAAATCAACTTTCCTCTTAGTTTACGTGTACATTTCTGAGCCTTTGATTTAAGTGTTAGACGATGAAACTAATCTCATCCATCCAATTGATGAGACCGGTATACGATGAGACCCGGCAGATAGACGGTTGCTGGGCAGATGAAATGAAAAATTTGAATGGTTATCATATATCTGGGTTGCATCTTAAACACGTTCTTCCATCCACGTTCCTCCTCAGGCGCTACCATGAATTTTCCCTGGGCATGTTTCTCAATATTGCATTTGAGGGCGTCATTCTGTTTCTGCATGCAAGACTTAAATTCGTCCAGTTTCAGCAGCTCTGTTTGCTGGAGGACGAGAAACAGTCAGAGATGGATATGGAGTGGATGATTGTCGTCTGTGAAATCGATGAAATGCCATATTTCGTTGGTTCCTTGCCTCGGCCAGATGTAACCCTATGTCAATTCAACATGGTTGTATATCCTACGCAATTGTCTTATGGCACACGTCTCCAGGATGAGTTCATCGAGGTAGTTTCGACGGTGAAGATTTATCTTGCTCAATCTACGGTTTAGATCCACCATCGAAACTCTAACACCATTTGACTTACCTTCTCCATCGTGATTTACCATTTTCTCCTTGCAGTGTTTAGAGTCGGGAATGGGTTGAGGGTTCCCTCATTCTGTTATTGTTCTGTGATCATTTTCTGCTTCAGAGTTCGTAATTTTTTTCAGTTCTTCACCCTGTCCTTGGCCATTTGATGAAAGGGGTAGGGTTTTAACAACAACAATTCAATTTGTCAATTCACATGATTCATGGCGAATATTTGATTTGGGTTTTTTTTCCCTGGTTGGTAAAAATATCCCCAGGGTTTCATGGCCATTACTCCCCTCACCACAATGGCTCCTCTCGCGGTCTTAGTTGAGTTTTTCCCTGCGTATTTGTGAGTAACCCATTTCATATTTATTTCTCTTTCTCTGGTATTTCTTTTATTATCTTAATTCGTGTTTGGTGATGTACCTTACAGGGTTGGAGAACTGCTCTAGGTTCTTATGGTTTGATAGGTAACCCAACTCTTTTCCCCTTAAGTGAGTTTTCATTAAATCTGAGGTAGACTAGTCTTCCTGTGGATTTAATAATGGTTATGCTTTCTATTGTTTCAGGTATCCTCCAGAATGATGGATTTGATGCACAACTCGGTGAAATTTAGGAGATTAACCTTTCATTTTCATCTGCTTCACTGGTTGCTGGCCTTTTGTCCTCCTGCATTTTCTTTGGGTTTTCTACAAACTGCTCCCTCCCAATCACTTTCGATTTGCTGGTTCGTGGATGTCTGTAGAGCTCCTGGACTCAGTGAAACTGGGATATGGCTATGTGCACCTCGGTATTTGGGTTCCGACCCAAAACCCCTGATTTCCACAATTTCTCAGATGGAAGAACATTCATTGGCTACTTGGTAGCAGTGGTGATGTTATTCGCAGGACCTAAAATAGGCCATAGTTCAGTTGTCAGTTGTATTTAGTTTTCCTTATTGTTTCAGTTGCATGGACATCAGCTAGGCCGAATGTATATGAGCGTTTTGCCTTCTTTTTTTTTTAGGGCTGCAATGGCCATTTATTCTTGCCCTCTGGTCTTCTTAGAGATAAGTTAGAACATGGCCGTGAGATATTTGCTAAAATGTGATGAATGTATAAATTGGACTATTCTTAAAGTTATGGAAGTTTGTTTCAGTTTGCTTGACACTTCCATTGGTGTCATTTTCTATCCTCCATTCTACATGGCTTCCTTGGTTATGTATACGTTTTTGGCTTATTCCGAAAAAATAACAGCACATTCATGTGGATATAGATAATGTAATCTTGCCTATAATCTTGCCCAACACATTTTTGGACTCTATTTCTTTTTCCTTGCTTGATTCTTCGAGGCAAATCTCAGCTAAGCACAATGGATTATGCCTCTTACAGGAATTTATGGCTGTAGAGTACTAATTCATTTCTTTATGCTTACACAGCTTCATACATGTATAAATTATCTACTAGGAAGTCATTTGACTCCATGTTTATGCAAGTTCCCAGGTTTACTAAGGTTCTCAACAGTGAACCATGTAGTCCATTCTTGATTTATTACTCTTTGCTTATATGATATGCATGTCTTTGATTAAATTAATAATGCTTCCATATCCAAAAATTTTGGTAATGCATTCGTTTAATATGAATCTAATTCTATCTCGACAGAATTGCCTAATTCTCTTTATGCATTTAATTGTTGGAAGCAAGCATTAGTCTGCTTTTCACACGACTGTTATATAACTCTAGTCTATAATGTTTCTATCTACAGGGTTATCTTTCCATTTGACCAACCATGATCATCCCAAATTTTTGTAAATCGGTTAGTAGGAAATGCCCTTTCAGGGACATATTTTTTACGCTATAGGGCTGTAGGTAGGGCATAAAATGTCCTAGATTTACTCTTGAATTTTCTATGTAATAAGGGCAGACGGGTTTTCTTCCTCGTAACTAATACAATTCTATGTTACAATCGCCTCTACTCTCACAGGAAAGTCCTGAGATGGGTTGTAGACCATCTCTACCTAAATGCACTTGTTTCAGAAGTACTCATGAACTTAAGCACACAATTCCAACTCCTACGCTTGCACAATAGTTTGTCATGCATTCTCTGTACCAACCAACCTGCATGCTCTCGATTAAATATGCTAAAGTACAAATACACATTCTTCAATAGGTTTTCATAAAAAATTCGTACCTTCATATCACTTATCAATTTAAACTATCATGATCAGCGTAGCTGGTTTCATGCATTCATTGGAGATAATATGTATAGACTCACACTCCATTCATTTATAAACTTATACATCAGATATCAGCATGCAATCCATATAAAATTAATAATTCTGCAACTTATAAATTTAATTAGCTATCATTGATATCTAATCTTCGACATGGATATAATACAAACAATATTGAGAGTAAAGTTCATAATTTCATACCAATTCACTTCAAAACGGAAAAACAATGGCTGACTGCACCAGACCACCGAACCTTGAATCCTCTGATTCCTCCCGAGCCATGATAACTTGTCAGGCATGAGTAACCACTACTCAGCCTTGATAATGCTTATTTAACATTATCATGTTCACATATTTTTTCCCTTAGGCAACGTCCTGTTTTTTTCCCTTAGCCTAGGCTTTTTCCATGTTTTTCCTTAAAGCTAATAATATGCCTTTTCCCCTTTGCAATGCTTTTATTCCCAGTCTAATCTCCCACCGAGTTGGCGCGCATATATATATATGAAGAATCACGATGAATCTGATTCCTTGTAGATTCTGGCAAGCTTCATCCTCAACTCTCGCCTGAGCCAATGAGATTCCCATCATAAAATCAATAACTTTATTAATTACGCCGTAAGGCATTTCCATTTGAAATCAACTTTCCTCTTAGGTTACTTGTACATTTCTGAGCCTTTGATTTAAGTGTTAGACGATGAAACTAATCTCATCCATCCAATTGATGAGACCGGTATACGATGAGACCCCGCAGATAGACGGTTGCTGGGCAGATGAAATGAAAATTTTGAATGGTTGTTATATATCCGGGTTGCATCTTAAACACGTTCTTCCATCCACGTTCCTGCACAGGCGCTGCCATGACTTTTCCCTGGGCATGTTTCTCAATATTTCATTTGAGGGCGTCGTTTTGTTTCTGCATGCAAGACTTAAATTCGTCCAGTTTCAGCAGCTCTGTTTGCTGGAGGACGAGAAACAGTCCGAGATGGATATGGAGTGGATGATTGTCGTCTGTGAAATCGATGAAATGCCATATTTCCTTGGTTCCTTGCCTCGGCGTCTCAGTAGCCGGGGCGTCATAGGGTAATCCGTTGAAGAACAAATGGGTCGGATCTCCCGTTGCGCTTTCGTATTCATACATGGTTATGTACCTCGTATGGGCCGCGCTTTCCTTTCGGGCACGACGGTACTCGATTAGTTTTTTAGGGATTCGGCTTTCATCGAGGGCAAGCAAGATGCCCTTTTTGTGCTCGATCACAAATTTCATCACCATCCTGTTCAGGTCGTCCACAGGGTCCCCGGTTGGGTATGGATATGCTGCATCGTTTGTTAAGATGGCCTCGTCCGTGCGCGAATCGCTGAAGTCGATGACGATGTCTGCAAGCTCAGAAGGACCTAGAAGGAATTTTTTTCACAGTCACCGGCTTCGGTAAGTAGGCCGAGTCCGAGCCTACATGCGTCATGGTGAGGCTATTATTCAACGCGAATCTGTAGAAGCGAGCGTTACTCACATTCACGATCCTGAATCGGTATTTCCTTATCTTTATTGCATATTATCTATAACCACTCTCTCCAAAGTTAACAAGAACATTTTCATGAGAATTAAAAAATATATATATATCCTTTCTTGTATGCACCATATCCTTAATGCCTTTTCCTGTTGATCATATTTGCTTCTCAAGTTTTATTTTCTTCAGCTTCTTAATCCCCTTCTCTCCAAAGTGTCAATACTGCTAGCCTCACTGCCATATCCTTTATGAGAATCTGTTGAGCTTTTGAAGTAGGCTACTGCACTTAGTACCCCATACATCTCAAGCTTCTGTATACTTTCATATCAAAGAACTTCACTGCCTCTGGATCTGGTAATTTGATTATTATTGCTAGCAATTCACTGAAGGTCATTTTTTGAGTGTGTTGTTCATCCTAGCTACTGCCTCATTGATCACACACCTCGAGCTGCAGAGTTATGGATTTATCCATCTGCCCATTTCAGTATTTAGATTGTAAAAATATGTTTGCATTATCTGGTGATCTACATATCTTCCCAATACAATTCAAGGTTTTAGGAATTTGTTTATATACTTCTGGCATCATGATAGATCGCAGTTGCTGGTTGACCACTTCGTTTTAATAGGCCCTTTGTACTGCTATTTGATGTGACTATTATTCCTCTAATCTCTTAGTACTTTGATTTTACACAGCAGACTTCCTTCTGCGGTGCTACGGGCCAGGTCCGTGAGGTAGCTATTCTGCCAAAATTGTGCAGGGCTTGCAGTTGGCTTCATCTCTTTGAAACTAATACTATTTGGGTGTTGCATATCTGGTTGAAAATATAACGCTCGTTGACAGCATAACACTCCCTTGATCCCATCAGGTACCATTCCCCGAGTTTTTGAGTGATCTTGATTTTTCACCATCATCTTGGAATGTGTTTTCTACAAGTGATTTGAGAAACATACCCCAAAAGGGGCTGCCCAGTACAAGAGGTTGTATTCTACCAAAATGGCCTGGGCCTTGCATTGGGTTTTACTCCTTTGAAACTGATACAGTTTGGTGGGGCAGATCCAGGCAAAAATGCAGCCCACATCATCAAATGGCCATTACATCAAGTCCTGGAATGATGGCTTTGCAAATGAAAGCAGAGTAGGACTGCAATTATTTTTTCATGGACTAAAAGCAACGTATGCATACAATAAATATTGATATTTAAAAACAGTATGCAAGATCAGAATGAATGTAAGAACCAGCATGAAAAAGGTTTTGCAGCCCTGAATTTATGGAAAAGTCTTTTTGGAAGACTCACGTAGTTTTGAAGCTTTCTAAGTCTACTCAGAATTCTTTTCAGCCCAAAACTTTCAATGTCAAACAACATAAGCAAAAATGGAACCTTATCTCTCAATTTGTACTGAGTCTTTAATTTCTAATTTATTTATTTATTAATTATTACATTCACATCCAGTTGACTCTAGGATACATTCTGGTCATTATATGAATAAAAGGGTAGTTTAATGACCCCTTAGACCGTGTTTTAGTGGAGCTCAAACACAGGTATCTCAATATGATTATAATATATGCTCAAAATATTATTAATGTACTGTCGCTCTCACATTTGAATTCCTGGCAACAATTGAATCTTGGATTATGGCAGTCTTTTACTGATTAGGTAGGCGGGAGAACCATATGGCATATTATAAGATTAACAGGCATCTCCTTTTCAAAGCAAATAAACTGTTGAAATATAACCAATGGAGAAAATATGCCACTTCACATAGTCTGAAGATATTTTTAGGCTTTACTCCTTTGAAATTGATACAGTTTGGTGGGGCAGATCCAGGAAAAAATGCAGCCCCGGTGGATTTTGCTTAACACTCACTTGATCTCATCAATGGACCAATGCCCTGGTTATCTACCCATGCTTGAAGTGTTCGTTCTTTGGTGGTTATTTCCCATTCTGCCAATCATTTTGGACAATCTCTTGTCACCTACTTTGCTCTAGATGTTAGTGCTCCTGACCAGTTCGATAATTTTAGTCTTCAAGTACTTGTATATGGCCTACTATTGAGATCTTACATGTAACAGAAGTTTTACTATTTGACCACTGCTACATATTGTCATGAAAGTCAAGCCTGACAGTCATCATATTAGTTTGATTATTATTTCTAGCAATTCACTAAAGGTCATTTTTTGAGTGCGTTGTTCATCCTAGCTACTGCCTCATTGATCACACACCTCGAGCTGCAGAGTTAGGGATTTATCCATCTGCCCATTTCAGTATTTAGATTGTAAAAATATGTTTGCGTTATCTGGTGATCTACATATCTTCCCAATACAGTTCAAGTTTTTAGGAATTTGTTTATATACTTCTGGCATCATGATAGATCGCAGTTGCTGGTTGACCACTTCGTTTTAATAGGCCCTTTGTACTGTTGTTTGATGTGACTATTATTCCTCTTCTCTCTTAGTACTTTGATTTTACACCCTCATCCAGGATTTTTTTTTTGGAAGTGCTTTAAGAAACAATTCCCACAGGTTGCTGCCCTGTTTAGAGCAGACTTCCTTCTGCCAAGGTGCTACAGGCCAGGTCCGTGAGGTAGCTATTCTGCCAAAATTGTGCAGGGCTTGCAGTTGGCTTCATCTCTTTGAAACTAATACTATTTGGGTGTTGCAGATCTGGTTGAAAATATAACGCTGGTTGACAGCGTAACACTCCCTTGATCCCATCAGGTACCATTCCCCGAGTTTTTGAGTGATCTTGATTTTTCACCATCATCTTGGAATGTGTTTTCTACAAGTGATTTGAGAAACATACCCCAAAAGGGGCTGCCCAGTCCAAGAGGTTGCTATTCTACCAAAATGGCCTGGGCCTTGCATTGGGTTTTACTCCTTTGAAACTGATACAGTTTGGTGGGGCAGATCCAGGCAAAAATGCAGCCCACATCATCAAATGGCCATTACATCAAGTCCTGGAATGATGGCTTTGCAAATGAAAGCAAAGTAGGACTGCAATTATTTTTTCATGGACTAAAAGAAATGTATGCATACAATAAATATTGATATGTTTAAAAACAGTATGCAAGATCAGAATGAATGTAAGAATGAATGTAAGAACCAGCATGAAAAAGGTTTTGCAACCCTGAATTTATGGAAAAGTGTTTTTGGAAGACTCACGCGGTTTTGAAGCTTTCTAAGTCTACTCAGAATTCTTTTTGGCCCAAAACTTTCAATGTCAAACGACATCAACAAAAATGGAACCTTATCTCTCAGTTTGTACTGAGTCTTTAATTTCCTTATTAAACCCAGCCTTCATTGTCCACCTTGAGGGTGACACATTCTGTAATTTGAATATTTAAATGTGTCACTCTTCCGTATATAAATTTCAGGTAAATTAGGTGACAATACCATCATCATCTGATAAGGATTACCTTGGGTTGCTTTTGTTTGTGTCTAGGGTTGTTGTGCGGTTTCTATGTAGTTACATCACACTTCCACTTTATGCCCTTGTGACACAGGTCAGTCTACTCCATGTTCATTGAAAATACAATCAGTTTATGTGTTTGACAGGATCGATTGAACTTGAGAAAATGTTGGCTTATATAATTACAAAAAAGGAGAGTTACATCGTCCAAGTATTCACTTAGTATATTCACCTGGTTTATTTTGTACAGAAATAGATTAATCAAACCCTACATTGTGATATTAAATATCTTACTTGTACTGATAAAATTAGAGATAAGGTGTCACCTGATAATGCATTAACACAGTGGTTTAATGACACCACTTTTGGTTCTTTTGTGGTTGATTTTGCCCAAAATATGAGTAGAAATTGTTAAAACCATAGTTTCTGACTAGAAATACATGGGGTTCGGCAGCTTGAAGGTCCTAATCTCCTTGGTACTAGTGGTAATGCTTCTGAGGACAAAGGCAGTCCTTTTGACAATAGCTCATATACAAAGTTTTCGAAGCTTCTATATTTTAAATGGCTAAACAAGATAGCTTCTATATCTTAAATGGCTAGGCAAGATTTGTTAGCCCTATGGATTTTAATTTATGAAACCATTTATACTTATGTTACCTGACTAATTGGCTCTCTTATGCACCAATGTTCTTGGATCATATGCCCATTTTGTATGGAATGTCTACTAAGTGGTTCCAGTGAATGGGGCATTGATTTGAGTGTTCAATATATTCTTATTCTTTATCAAAGTATTTTTTTTGCTCTATTTGCTTTCTTCAATTTATGCCTTACGGCGTTTCCTTTACAACATCTGGTGCAAATGCTAGTTAATTT
>APFE030784802.1:78893-89856 GCA_000404065.3 Pinus taeda | reverse complement strand
TAGTTATACCCCTTATTTATATTTTTGTGCCCCTATTACCCACATATTGTTATTTCTGTGCCCATAGAATCCCTCTATTATTATTTTTGTGGCTTTATATTATTATTGTTAGGTCGGCTGGATTATATTGTGACTCCTTAGACTCCTATATATAGAAAGGAGGTTTTGTCATTTGTATCATCCAAGAATTGTTCATATATGTAATGTAAAGGAGGTTTCCCCCTCGAAGAGGCTGAATTCTAAGGCGTGGATCTCTCTTTTCTATCTTTTATTCAGCTGGTTTCATAACATGCCATGTGGGCCTTCTCCTTCCCCTTAACATTCGTCGTTGTTTCTTTCCAATATGTTATGATGTTGAACTTCTCCTTCCTCCCGATGTTCCTCATTGTTTATGTTCTCTCCTTCCTAGTTGGCCATGTTTACTACACATTCTTGAAGAGGTATGTTGATGATTACTTAGTCAGCAAGAGGTACAAAACAATGGTCCTTGATATTAGTTGATTCTAGATCTATGACTGCTTCTTCTAATACAATTCCTTCTGTACTCCCATAATTGATGTGTTCAATTGTTTCCTCGCCTTGGTTTAGGATATTCCTCTCCAAAGCCACTTTGTTTTCAACACCTCCTTCTTATTGCTCTATTCCTGCATATTGATTAGTAGATTTAGTGATTGGTGTGGTTGTTGGACCAAACGTTGTAGGAAATTTTGATCTAGTAATAAATCTGCATTGACTATCCCTAGCCCTACTTCTACTTCTACACATAAAGAAATGAAATAAAAGTTCAAAGATAAGATAAAAAGATTAGACTTTCGAGAAACCCCACAATAGTGGATGCGTGGCTCTTCACTCACGTCTTGCCGTACTCTCTCCTCTATCTAACTACCTGCAATACCCTTGAAACTATGTAATAACAATCTTACGTGAACCAAAATAAAACTCCCTAGCGATGATGACAAAATGTTGAGAGTTTTAATTATTGATTAAACCTCCTGATATTTAATTGTCAACCAAGACTTGTAAGCATGAGTTGTACTACATTTTTTGCTCAAGATGAAGTTCAAAGTATATAATTTTCCTTGATAATGATCATTAAGTAAACAACGATGAAAAATATTCTCAATTAAGAAAACTGGCACTCATCTCATTCTCAGAAAATATAAGAAATCTAAAGGAAATCAACTTAACTAAATTGTTATGAGAAAAACTCACAAAATAGAGGAAAGAGATAGATCAACGACTTAAAATGTAGCCTCTTCGAGGGGGAAACCTCCTTTACATTACAAAAAATAACAATTCTTGGATGATACAAATGACATTACCTCCTTTCTATATATAGGATTCTAAGGGGTCACAATATAATCAGAGCCAACATAACAATAATAATGCAAGGGCAAAACAAGAACAATAGTGGGATTCTATGGGGCACAATAATAACAATATGGGGACAACATGGGCACAACAATAACAATAAGGCATACAATTAAAATAATAATAAGGGAATACGCTAGTATTATAGGGAGCTAACATGCCCCTCTCCTTCAAAAAAATGTTTTCCTCAATGTGCAAGTAGTGTTGGATGCTTCTGTATAAAATTCTCATCCTCCCATGTAGAATCTTTAGTAGGTAAGTTCTTCAACTTTATGAGATACTCTGAAATTGATCGATTTCGCAACTATTGAGTTCTTATTTTTGTGACTACTTCAGGTTCTAATATGACTTTTCCTTCCTTGTTAAGCTCCGAAAATATTGTTTGAACTGGGAGCTTGTCACCTATAACATTCTTTGAGCATGAAACATGGAAAACTGGGTACACTTCGTAAGATGCAGGATGTTCCAATTTGTACGCCATAGTACCAATCTTTTGCAGCAACTTGTACAAACCATAATAATTTGGTGATAATTTATTATCCTTCTTAGCTTTCTTGAGGGACATTTTTTTGTATGGTTGTAGCCGTAGAAATAGCCAATCACCTATATCAAAACGTCTTTTTCTACGATGTTGATATGCCTCTTGTTTCATTCTATTATGTGCGAAAGTGAGGTTATGCTTTAAGAGTTAGAGAAATTTTTGTTGATGCTCGATGTGATATTCCACTACTTGAACCTTAGAATTTTATCTTAAATATGATGTGATGGATAGTGGATGATATCCGTAAAGCGCCATAAATAGGGTCATGTTTTCTACAATATGGAAGGAAGTGTTATACCACCATTCAGCGAGAGGAAACCATTTGACCCATGTGTCTATTTATCATATACAAAGCAATGGATGTATCCTTCCAAACATTTTTTCACTATCTCAATTTTCCCATAAGATTCGGGATTGTAAGATGAGCTATGATCTAACAAACTACCTCGATAGGAAAATAATTTTGTTCAAAAATTTCCAGTGAAAATACGATCTCTTTCACTTACAATAATCTTTGGGTTTGGATGTAGCTTTTGAATTGTTTCCATAAATGTAGTAGCAACTTTCCT
Source organism: Pinus taeda (assembly GCA_000404065.3). Classification (NCBI taxonomy): domain Eukaryota; kingdom Viridiplantae; phylum Streptophyta; class Pinopsida; order Pinales; family Pinaceae; genus Pinus; species Pinus taeda. The sequence goes on along the minus strand of APFE030784802.1, from coordinate 87,375 downwards.
GGATCTAAATGAATCATATAATGCACAAAAGTGTGCATATAACTTGATAAGTCTATCAACTACCACCATTATGACACTCTTTCCTTTGGACTTGGGTAAACCTATGATAAAATCTATTGAAACCTCCTCCCAATGTTGACTTGGAATGGATAAAGGTTGTAATAGACCCGAGGTCTTAATTGCCTCAACTTTTTTTTGTTGGCAAACCAAACATTCCACCACAATCTTTTTAATATCATATTTAGGGAAATCGCCAAAATAATCCTTCTTAACCCTGTGGTAAGTTTTTAAAAATCCTGAATTCCCTCCTAAGGGAGATGTGTGAAATTCCCTAAGAATATTTTGTTTGAGTTGGGAATTCGTATAGAGGTATAAGTGATGTTTGTACTATCACAAGTCATTTTTCTAGCTAAATGTATCATATATACTAGGATCTTGGTGCCACTTTTGAATGAGTGCCAACACTTATTCATCATTCTTCCATTAATCCCATGCTTTGTTTATCCAATATGGTTGGATAATAGAAATATCACAAAACAATGCTTCCACATCCTCATCCTTTCTTGAGAGTGCATCTGCAAGAAAATTTTGCTTCCCTTTTTTGTAGATGATTTCAAAGTCATAACTCAACATCTTTGTGACCCATTTTGGCTGCTCTTTTGAAGATAATATTTCTTCTAAAAAGTATTTAGGACTATTATGATCTCTTTTTACCTTGAAGTGTCTTCCCATTAAGTAAGGTCACAATTTCTTAAGTGCATGTAGTATTTCCAACATTTCGTTCTCACAAATAGCTTTGTGTAAATATTTTCCTTTGATTGGATGACTTTTGAAATCAATGGGTCTTTCTTCTTACATCAAAATAGTGCCCATTCCATTTCTTAAGGAATCACATTCCATAATGAAGGTTTCTGTGAAGCCTGGTGTAGCTAAGACCAGTGCTTGGCACATTTCCTCTTTGCTTCTGGAGTCCAAGAAAATGCATCTTTCTTTAGTAATGTTGTTAGAGGTGCCGCTATTCTCCCATAATTCTTAACAAACTTGTAATAATACGCCATCAACCTAAGAAATCCTTCCATATGCTTTATGGATGTGGGGATTCTCCATTCCTTAATGGATTTAATTTTGCTAGGGTCTACCTTAACACCTTCATGACATATAATATCACCCAAATATTCCAACTCTTGTACTCCAAAGAAACATTGGGAAGATTTTGATATAGTTGTTTCTCCTCAAATATTTTGAGCACTTTGTCAACATGTTGAACATGTGATCCGAACTTAAAGAGGAATGCAACAAAATACCGAGATAACCATATACACAAAGATGCAGTGGAAATAATACTTCATTTCATTAATGGAAAATAATGAAATATGCTTACAATCAGAAATGGAAATAAACGAGCTAGGGTGATGGTAGCTTATCTCTGAGAAGAGATGTGGTCACTACATGCCTCTGAACTGTTCTGAATTGTGATACAATGAGGCTCGAGGGCTTATTTATTATTGAGAAATAATGGAAAACCCTTCACATCCCAAAACCTAACCCTAGAAGATGAAACGCCAAATTGTGGGCCCCATTTTGGGGTGAGTTGGACAACCAACTTCCTGGGGTCGCAAATTGGTCATATTATATCTGTTTGATGCACATGATAGCGAGTTGGAAAGATATCTCCGAGGACTACGATGGAAAATACAGTTTTATGACAAAAATATAATTGGCGGTAGATTTCCCAAAAAACGTCTTCCAAGGCCTCAAAACAGCTCCAGAAGTTTAGGACCCAAAAAACTGCTAAAAATAGTAAACTATGCTATAATTAAGGAAACTGAAAACTAAAAGAAACAGTTGTGGGGGTCCAACTGCGATAGGTGGGTGGCCACCAACATACACCTGGATCATTCATCCCCCCTTAGGAAGCAATGCTCCCCATTGCGTTGAGTTCCTCCCTAAGATGAGGAAGCTTCTACTGAGCTGGGTCTCTAGTGAGTTGTTCCACAATCTCTGATGTGTCCAAAAATGGTGGGAAGCATGGTTGACAATGGTCCACATTGAACACTCAGTGCAAGTGAAGGAATGGAGGAATGTTGTGCTTCCTGTTGGGTTGTGTTATATTCTTTCCACGGCTAACCTACGTAGTGAACCGAGGGGTTAGAGGGGGGGTGGAGCGCCCCCTTCGTTGCTCCGATTGTGCAGCAGGGGGGTCACAAGGGGTTTGAAGGGGGCGGGTAGCCCCCCTCTACGGGGTTTGGGGCAGCACCCTGGGAAAAATTTTTTTGGACCCTATATTAGGTTGGGTGAACCTACCTATGGTTTTCAGTCCATGGTTTTAGATGCGATGTTTTTTGGTCCATGGTATTGGATGCTTCGACATGTATAAATATGTATTGTAACATTGAAAGGAATATAATGAAAAATCAAGCTGGTAGTCTCGGTTTTGGGATCCAGTGGGAAATCTCTGTGTATATGTGTTTTATGTGTTATGCTCTCGCATTTTTATTTTCCTGTGATTTAGAATTCGTATCCAGGTAATTTCTCTACGTGGTTAAAACCTACATTCGATATCAAAGCTATTTTGGCTTCAAGGGGACGCCTTTGTTGCTGAGGGGCTTCGCTCAGGCCTGTGGTAGACCCTGTTCAGTGGGCGATCTGTGAGATCGATTCTGGTGGTGAAAGAAGATGGCGAGCAGCGGAAAGATAGAGATTGAGAAGTTCAATGGTCAGGGTTTTGAGTTGTGGAAACTCAAGATGGAGGATCTGTTGGTGGATAAAGATCAATGGATCACGGTAGATCCAGGTACTAAACCAACGGGAGTGACCGATGAAGAATGGAAGAAGTTGGATCGGAAGGCAAATAACACAATACGATTGTGTGTCTAAGATTCAGTATTGTTGAATGTATCAGGGGAAGCTACGGCGAAGGCTTTATGGGACAAGTTAGGGACTTTGTACCAATCTAAGTCTCTGGTGAATAAACTGTTCCTATGGAAAAAGCTATATAACCTAAGGATGAAACATGGAGACTCGGTGACAGAGCATCTGAATGCATTTAATACTGTGGTAAGTCAGTTATCATCTGTTGATAGTAAAATTTCAGATGAAGATAAGTGCATCAGTTTGTTGTGTTCTCTACCAGATTCGTAGGATAATCTAGTTATTGCAATAGGTAGCAATGCAACTGCCTTGCAGGTTGATGAAATATTCTCATCCTTGCTGACGGAGGAGATGAGATGGAAAAATATGGAGAGCCAGAATGGTGATGCCTTGTTTGTACGAGGATAGTCCCAGAACATAAACAAAAATAAGTCATCGAGTGGGAGATCTAAATCTAGATGGAGATCTAAATCTCCAGGAAAATCTATAAAGGTGGTGTGCTGGAAATGCGAAAACACTACAACAAACCCCTGTTATTAGCATCCCTTTTTGCTTCCTTTTTTCCATCTAGAGACCATTTTTGGTGCTGTTTGTGTCCATTTATCAAATATGGTGCAAAACTTGATGCAAATGTTTCACCGAGTTTTCCACCAAGTCTTACATCAAATTTAGCACCAGGTATTGGAATAGGTTTTGCACCAGATTTTACACCAAGTTTTGCGGCACATTTTATGCCATGTTTTATGCCATTCTTTGCACCATGTTTTGCATCAAGTTTGGCACCTAATTTTGTTTCACCATCTTTTGCATCCTCTATTACATCCACTTTTTATGCCTACACTTTCATCAACTTTTGCGTCATCTCTTGCATCCTCTTTTACATCATTTTTAAAATATTTTTTTGCATCCATTTTTGCATATTTTTTGCATCCCCTTTGTTCCAAGTTTTTCATCGAGGTTTATGTCTAATTTTTACATCTAATTTTTCATCTACTTTTGTTGCATTGACTTTTACATCTTGTTTTTCATCCAAATTTACATCCTCTTTTTCATCTATTATTGTGTCCCCTATTGCATCCATTTTTCTTGTGCCATAATTTGTGCCTAGTTTGACACCTCCCTTTGCACCCTTTTCTGTTTCTAAATTTTCATCCACGATTGCATCCTCATATACATCTAGGTTTTCATCGACTTTTACATCTATTTTTAATCCCTTATTATATCCACTTTTGTGTCAATATTTGCGTAAGGTTTTGTGTCTTGTATTGCATCTACTTTGCATAGAATTTTGTTTCATCAACTTTTTCATCATATTTTACATCCATTGTTGCACCCATGTTTACGGCCACTTTTACATCCCTTTTTGCATCTTATTTTTCATCTTCATTTGCTTCTCTTTTTGTATCTATCATTACATCCACTTTTGTTGTGACACAATTTGTGCCATGTTTTGTACTTACTATTATACCCACGTTTTCTTCCAATTTTGCATCCATCTTCGCATCCCCTTTTTCATAAAACATTCCATCTATTTTTGCATCCAATTTTGTGTTGCGTTTTGCATCTCATTTTGTATCTTCTTTTGCATGTACTTCCATTGCATCCATATTTTGCATCCAATTTTGTTTCTCATGTTGCAGCCGTGTTTGCATCCATTTTTACATCCCTTATAGCATCTTGTCTTGCATCTAAGTTTGCATATTTTTCTTTGTCTATTATTACATCCACTTTCTCATCCACTTTTTTTTTGCTATGATTTGTGTCATATCTTATGCCTATCATTGCAACCCACATTTTCATCCACTATTGCATCCACATTTATATCCTCTTGTGTGTCCAAGTTTGCATCAAATTTTGTTTATGTTTTTTGCATCCCATTTCGAATCTACTTTTAGATCCACTTTTGATTCGTCAATTTTTTCAACTAATTTTGTGTTCAATATTGAACCCATGTTTGGCCCATGTTTACGTCGCTTTTTCATCCAATTTTTCCTCCTTTTCGCATTCAAGTTTGTGTCTTTTCTTTTTTACATTCATTGTAGTATCCACACTTGTTTCACCACAATTCATGCTAAGTTTTATGCCTACTATTGTGCCCATGTTTTCTTCCACTTTTTAATCCATGTTTGAATCCTATTTTGTGTTCAAGTTTGCATCAACTATTGCATCTATTTTTTCATCCACTTTTGTGTCATTTTTTCTGTTTGGTTCTGCATTTACTTATGTTGTGTCCACTTTTCATCCAAATTTACGTCTATTTTTACCCCCATTTTTTTTGTTCACTTTTGCATCCCTTTTCCAACACACATCATATTCTTTGCATTGCTGATATTTCTTATGACATTGAAAATTATGAACAACTAATGACAATGTCAATAATTATAACGATGATGATAATGAAGAGATGACGATGACATGAATTGTGATTACTATGATAATGACAATGATGATAAACATGATGAGAGTTACAATGACAATGATGATGATGATGCTAATGACCTTGGCCATTCTTCCCAATTATTAAATGTTGTCATGGTCAAAACAATAATAATTATCTTTGGCATCATCTTCCATGTCATCATCATCTAATCATCGTTACCATTATTTTCATCTTGGTCATCATTGAGAACAATAATGGCATGAATGATGATTATGATGTTCATGATGAAGATGACAACACTTATGATAAAAATTATATTAGTTATGATGATGGGGATGATGACAATTATAATGACGATGATAATGGTAGTAATGATGATGATTATCGATCATCTCTAAAAAATAAAGTTGTTATTTTTCTTGCATATATCATGTGTCGTAACAACCCTTTTTGAGCACTCATAACATTTTTTAGGTTGATGATATTTCTTATGATGCCTATAATTATGAACAAATGATGACAATATCCATAATCATGATGATGATGATGACGATGATGAAGACATTAATGGTGATTACGACAATAATGAAATGATGACAATAATGATGACATTGATGGTGGTGATGATGGCGATAATGAAGATGATGACCCTCCCAATAAACTAGGGAGGTACTCATAATGACACAAAAAAGTACTCTCAGGTTGAAATATTCATATAAGAAGGGATATGCATTGATAAGAATCAATGATGATTTACATCATCATAGCCAACATTGTCAAAATAGTAAGGCCTTGACTAACAATTTTATCTCTCCATTAGATTAGACCACAATGTTGGGATGCATAAATTTTGACACCATTGCCTCTCTAGGAACGTACCCACCGGGATGTTCACCAGGTATGTCCTCACATGATCATTTCCTAATCCACTATCATAATATTTGATAGCAGGAAATGTCAATCCTCATGACTATTCTTATCCTGGATTAATGTACTTGACTTATGGTGATTAGTCCTAGTCAAAGTCCAAATTCGCAAAGAACATTGGTCCCATATGTTTATCCAATCCATCATTCTCCCTACTAGTGCCTTTACTAGGCTTACGATTGTTAGTCCTAGCCATATTACATGACACATGGATAATATGGTGTCTACCCTCACTCCCTCTCAACCAGAGAGAAGACATCCACAAGCATAAGCTTTTCTCAAGAATACCCATCATTTTCATAGAGAATAACTTCATTAATTTGTTTTCATCACATGATTCCTTTATGATTAAGCATTCACAGATTTGTGGAAAAAATTTTCCCCTTATGTCATTTGTGATGAAATAAAATCGAAAAGTGAAAGCCAAAATCATTAAAGATACACTATATTGGTTTATCTAAGTCTAAACTCTAAGGTTGAAGTGAAGATTCATGTAAATCTTATATCTACAAGTTGTGCCAAACTTATGAAAACCTTATTCCATAAGTCCTATATTTAAGAAAATGAAAAAGAAAGAAAAATAAGGGCCAATAAATGGTAACTCATGTATTCACTCCCTCTTTGGAAAATATATGAATATATACACTCCAAGTCACACTTGATCACATGTTTGTGATGGTTAAGTCATGAATTCATCTTTTCTCCTTGCATTTTCACTTCATCATTTAAGCACCTAATTGAGGATGTAGGGAAATTTTGTTGCCTAAGGCTTTCATGTCTAATCTTGGTTTACTTATGTCCCACTACTGTCAATTTATGTGACAGAGTGAAATACATAAGTTTGTGGAGTTACTAGAGTGGTGTATTAAGTTAGTCACCACACACACATGTATTACATCTCATTGATCCACATGTCTGGGTGGAGACTCATTGCTTGACAACTTTAATGGAGACTACTTTATGACTTTAATGGTACATCTTACAAAATATCTTGTTAAACATTGTGATTCATCCTTTATTTTCCTTGAGACACTTGATAATATTGAAGTCACTCCTAATAATCCATGGATATGGGGAGCATAAATTACTTGTGCTAGAAATAGAATTGAGAAATAGAGGTTTTCCATTTGCGATATTGGATTCATAAACATTGGAAACATGGTAGTAGTCCTCGATGTCAATTAACTAAAATTGTATTGTCATAATGCGAAAAGAGGTAAACATATTGGTAATCTTGATGTCTTGATCATTTCAAATAATAACCATTCCACCCAAGTATCTCTAAGCATAAATCACTACTACTTGGATTATTCGTCCCCCATTTTCTAATTATATGAGGTAGAGCCTCACTTAATATTTTTGCTTCTTATATCAACATTATTGATGGGTGCTTTGCGTGCCATTTTTCTTTTAGGAGTCTTTGTTTTCCTTTACTATTGAGGCTCCTCATGTTCCATGAGACTATTTTCATTGAAAATTTACATAGAAAGGAAGTATAATGTGACTAAAAAAAACATGTCTCAAGATTTAGGAGCTTGGACAATTCCACTTCATGACTCCTATATTTCCTTAAGCTAGGACCAAACGGTGAACTTGATGGCCTTGAGGGAAATTGGCCAAAGAAAATCTAAAAAAAGGTTGACTTTTGAATTTATCACATACAATTTAATATACTAAAAAGAATATCCATAAAAATTTCATCAATCAATCAATCATTAAAAAAATATCCAAAACAATTTCATCAAGCAATGAATCATTGCATTATAAAATACAATCTATAAACATTTTGGCAGCATTTTGCTAAAAAATGGTCAAAAGCCAATATATTTAATAGTAATATGGACAATAACACATTTTCATAAATTAAATAACATATTATCAAGCCTAAAAAATGTCACTAACAGAAAACTATAAAGCATGCAACTAATGGAAGTGACCACTCAAGGCCACCATAAGACAATTAATCTATTAAGATCAAGACTAATGGGGACAAATATCTACAAAGGACAAAGGCAAACCTATTTTAAATTTATTGCTTTATTAGCCTGGTTCAAGATGAACATTTCAAGATATCATGAAGAACATAATTATTTTTATTACATTAAGAAAACCCAAGCACATTCTATAACTTAGCAAGGATGAGATTTATAACACCCATGTCAACGACACAACACATAGCATTGAGTTACTTTTTTATATATAATTTAAAATTCTATCATAAAATCCCAAATTTAGCATGAATGGAATGTTTAAAATCCATTTTTAGAAAAACAAAATATAATTTTTCTTATAGAAAAAAATACC